>QOCX01000808.1:24954-76802 GCA_005959815.1 Sarcophaga bullata
AAACGCAAAGTAACAATACAAAATCTAAAAAAAAAAACTAAAACTAAAAGTGTGCGGTGAACAAAATAATAAGAATAATAACAACAGAAAAATAATTATAACAAAAAACAAGTGCATAGAAAGAAGAAATATATATAAACGAGAAAATAAAAAAAAAAACAGTGTGAGAAGAAATTATAAATCCAAAAAATATACCAATAGTGTAAGATCAATTTCACGATACCCATTACAATGAACTTATAAATACATTACACAATCAACAAGTAACACATCGTTGGACGACCCGAGTAAAGGAATTCTGCCCAGATGCCCCATTTCAACTGTATTCTGTGCCGGTCAGAAGGGAGTAAGGGGAATAGTTCAGACTTTCAAGAGGTAAAAAAGTGCAAAATATATTTGTGTCTTTCTTTTTCCTTAAGTTTGTAATTAAATCAAATTTGAGAGATTTTTTGTAATTTAACCAAAAATTCATAATTGCTTGAAAAGCACAACAAAATATATATATATATATAAATGAAAATATACAGTGGCGAGCAGAAGTGAGTGCATGTTCACGATACTGGATTCCGTCATCCATAAAAACAAAACCATACAAGCAAATAAAAAAAAAAAAGAAATTAATTTTATCTTTATTATTTTATTCGTAACAAATAGCAGTAAAGAAACAATAATTAATGAGATGAATTCAATGATTTTGAAAGAAAAAATGAAAATAACTCAAGAAAATTCATAACTAATCCAGTTTCAATATTTGGTCCATATACGCTTATTGTAAATAACTTGTTTTGCGCGGTTTGGCATGCTTTCTACCAAATTTTCGATAACATCTTCTGAAATTCGATTCCGTTCCACAGTTACATGATCCCAAAGTTCGTCCATGTTTGTTAGGGCTGTTTCGTACTGCCCGAGCTGTCCTTTCACGATTGACCCAAGGTTTTCAATCGGATTGAGGTCGGGACATTGTGCTGGTCATTCCATCAATTGAAAATTTTGTTTCCCAATCCATTCCTTTACAATTTTTGCTGTGTGCTTCAGATCACCATCCTGTTGAAAAACAATTTATTTTTCGGGATAAGCCATAAAATTGTCCATAAAATTGGGAAGATGGGTTTGCAGAATCTGTAGATTGAATCTGATAGATGCAGGTTTCTCTTTTTAACGATTGAAGTATATCCGATGTCATGGAGCGCTCTTCTAGCAGTCCATTCGCTTACATTTTTTTAATTGCCAGCGATACCCTTTGGTGTTAGCAGCTTGTTTTCTCTCATTTCAGACATCATTAGTCGAGCATCTGAGTCCGTTTATAAATTTTTACGACCTCTGATTTGCGATTTGGGTGTCACGTTTCGTCTCTTCTGATCTGCGATCACAGCCGATTGAGCAATACCAAGCCTTTTGGAAATGCTACGTGAAGAACAACCCTTCTCGGTCAGGCACACAATACTATTTTCCACTTCTGCAGATATTTTCCCCATTTTTATGCAAAAAATCAAATTTTTTTAAATATGGTTGTAATCTGCTGGGATTCGCAAGAAACAAACTGCTCTACGAAGAAGAACAAGATAAGAACAAACATAATGGTAAATTTATATGATTTCTGCTGATAAGAGAAGTGGGAGAGCGAAAATATGTACAATTCATAAAACGTGCAAAATTGAGTTTATGCGGGAATACGAAAATAGTTTTTTCTTTCAAAATCATTGAATTCATCTCATTAATCATTGTTTCTTCACTGCTATTTGTTACGAATAAAATAATAAAGATAAAATTAATTTCTTTTTTTATTTGCTTGTATGGTTTTGTTTTTATGGATGATGAAACCCAGTATTGTGAACATGCACTCACTTCTGCTCGCCACTGTATATATATATATTTTGCATTTTAAAATATTTGAAACATATCATTTATTTATAATTTTATATATTCATTAATTTACGTAAATATTTTTCTTTATAAAATTATAAAAAGCCACCCTTAAAAGTGTATAAAATCGCGAATGTTAATTTCATTAAGTTAGTACGTATTTATACTAACAATTTGTTCTCCTTGTTAGTGAGAAAACATTCAGCATACCATTCGTGTTGCATTTTTTTTTTTCATTTATTTTTCGTAATTTGTTTCGTGTTCCATTCCACGCGTTCCTATATTACTTGTATGTAATTTACAAATTACAGCTGCTTACAGTGTGACCGTTAACACTAGTAATGAAATTAAAATTTCAACAAAATTATTCAAACAAATTTCGAAAATCGAATTATTTCCGATTATTCTTATTTATAATAATACAGTGAAATTTGATTTGTGTTGTACTATAACAAATCGACTATTAAACGATTTGCTCGGTGAATTGAATATTTTATTCCGAATGCTATGTGTAAAGCGTATTTATTTTTATTTTCTGAGATCATGTAAGTTATTCCTGACTCAGTTAACGCCACTCGTAGATTGGAATCGGAAATTTCGAGTATTGGGTGTCTGCGAAATTTCAATTAAATTCTATTGTCCAAAACAAGTGAATAGTAATAAATTCAAATATAATTCGACCAATAATTTCCTTTGGTCAATTTTAACTTCTTGTTTTGAGGAATTTCTGAATAGGCAAAAACATAACTATTGAGGGCTCTAAACGCCAAGATATTCTTTCTTAAGCGGAAAGCTTGGAGAAGTTACTCGCGAGAAAATCGAAGGTTGTCAAGAACATCGACAGAATTCGAGAGTCCATTGTAGATAGGACTATTTTGCTTAATCCTATGGAGGTCGGATTTCGATTGGGTTTTTAAAGACATATATTGACCAAACAATGAAGCTCCAGTCAGGAGTGGATAATTTGGATTCCGATAATAACGATAGAGTCGAGCTTGAAGATGTTCGTGCGACTACGAAAAGTTTGTTTATGAGTCTGTTGGCTAAGAATAGGCAATCAAATATGCGTGAAATCACTCAAGACTCCCAAATATGAAGTTCCCTAAATTCAGTGGAAAAATGCTGATTATAAGAGCTTCATGAGCTTATTATGGTGTACAATGATTCGACGTTAACGGATATTGAAAAATTCAACCACTTAATCTCATGCTTGTGCGAATCAGCCTTGAGTACAGTAACGACCTTTCAGATATCCGAAGAGAATTACCACTAAGCAATAGCAGGCTTGAAAAAAGTTCACAATAAATAATGCTTGATATTTTTCGATTGTATTGCAATACTTTTTGATTTGCTCGAAATTATCAAGCCTTCGGCTCCTGCTTTGCGACGCATGATTGATACTGTATCTGCTATTCTTGATTCTTTATCAATTGGTGATGACAAGGAGATAACGAATGCCATTTTAATACATTCAGTGTAGTGGCTCCAATCACTAAATCAAAGGGGGAAGAACAGCTTGATTTCCAGAAGCTCTCATTGTGGTTAGATCTGCTGACGAGTCTTCTAGTTCAAGGCCGAGGGTTAACAAACCTAAGAATGAACACTTCAATTTTAGAATCAATAAAACATCACTAAATTGCACAAAACAATTCACAAAACAATCTGTTGATAAATGCCTATTTTGCAAATCGACGCAACATACGAATAACAATTGTCCTCCTTTTACTGCTGATATGTAATGATTCACATTAACACATTACTTCACCGATACAATACTTGTTCTAACAAATCATCGATAAACTACTCTGAACAGCCTCCGACTTCTCACGATTCTGTGAACTATTCGGCGTCAGATGATGCATAATTCTAGCGATGGCTGTGGTAAGAGTAAGAAGTAGTTCTGGCCAAATTATACCAGCTAGAGCTACCGAGGAAATAGCGCAACTATTACGTTTGAAAAAAGAGGGAGGCAGATTGAATTTATATGGCATTGGTGAGACAAATTCATTATCCAAATCTTGCATTAATTTGTCTGTTATTTCGAGTGTCAACTCTACCCAAATCACTTGAAAGATTTGGGTATTGAAATCAATTACAAACTAACAACCTGATCGTAAGGTCAACATAACTAATTTAAATATTCCGTCAAAATTTGAATTAGCTGACCCTTGCTTCTATAAGCCGAAAAAAAATTATTTGCGTCCGAGTCTTCCAATTCTTCAGAGGACTTCGCTTGGTTGGATTGTTGCTGGAATATACAATCAGTCAAAGGACTCTTATAACTCTAAAGTATTTCATATAAATACTTCAATAGAAGACGAGAGCAACGTTGATTCTATCGTCCGAAAATTTTGGGAGTTAGAAGGACTTCCAGCCGAATCAACTGAAATTTATTCTGAGGAGCCTAAAAAATGTGAGAATGAATTCAAGATTTCAGTGCGACGTCTAGCGTCGGGAAGATTTAAGGTTTCTTTACCTTTTAAGTCTGATCCTAAATTAGGAACTTTGTTTGAAGCTGCCAAGCAACGATTTCTCTCTTTGGGACGAGGACTTTCCAAAGATGATGTATCATGAATGATTTCATTAAGGCATACTTCAGCTTGGGTCATCTGTCACATTTGGACAAATTTCCTGATACACGTCACTATTTCATTCCACATCAATGTGCCTCAGAGTACAACTACCAAACTTAGAACTTATTCGCATATTTCGCTTACCGAATGGTTGGTCCTACAGTTCAAGAAGAATTGTATTATACATTAATCCGTTTTCGATTCCACAAGTATGTAATCACTGCAGATATTGTAAAGATCGGTGCCAAGGATAGACATTTTCAATTAGTTCTTTTGGGGAGAGAATCCATCTGATGAGTTGAAGATTTTTCGGTTGACTGACTGTCACTTATGGTACAGCTTCAGCACCATTTTTAGCCATTAAATGTCTGATTCACTTAAGCAACATATACAAAGAGACTTTGCCTATGGGTTCGAAAATTGTTCGCAGTGACTTCTACGTAGATGATTTACTTACCGGAGCTGAGAGTTATGATGAATTGATTCGAAACCAGGTGGTTAAAATTTCGAATCCCGCAGGTTTCAATCTCATCAAGTGGTTTTCAAATCATCCTGAATTTCTGAATTCTCTACATACAGAGAAACTAATACACAGTGATTCAGACTCTGCGAAGGCATTGGGCATACAATGGGTTTCGAAGAAAGATTTATTCAAATTTCATTTGAAAGTTAAGTTTCAGAACTTAAGGGCTGAAAAGAGAAGCATGTTGTCGGTGTTTTCTCGATTATTCGATCCTCTCTGCCTGTTACACGCATTTGTTACGAAATCAAGGATCCTATTGTAAGAGTTTTGGAATCAAAAGCTTGACTGGGATGAATCAATTCCCTTGGGGTTGAATACTTCATGGGAAAACTTCAAAGCTAATTTAATGGAAGTTGAATCAATTAGTATCCCAAGATTCGTAAATACCACGTCTACATCGAGAATTCAAATTCATGGATTTTCTGGCTCTTCAGTTCGAGCATATACATTCGAAGCTCCGAGACAGACGCAGTCGCCTCGAGACTACTTACGGCTAAGTCCAAAGTTGCTCCACTCAAGTCTTAATCACTTTCTGGACTTGAGCTATGTGCCGCACACCTGCTAGCTAAATTGTGGCACAGAATTAAGCGTATGATGAATTTCAAAATAAACAATGTTTATTTTTGGACAGACTCCGAAATAATACTGCATTGGATAAAAACGCATCCATCCTCTTTGGCAACTTTTGTGTCGAATGTCGCTGAGGTTCAGGAGTGGTTTGACCAAGTTTCGTAGCTACTAAGCAGAATCCAGCTGACATTGTGTCAAAAGGATTCAAGGCCTGTTAATTAACAGAGGACCAAAAGTTATTGGAAACGTGAAAGGTGAATGTAGATATCAAAATACTCTTCATAGAAGAAATTACAGCGAGTAACATGTTTTGGACTCAGATTCATTGATAATCGAAAGGCAAATCAAAGTATCATACTTTCTGCATCGGATATGAAATAGTAGGTTTTACTTCCTCGTAGAGGCTATTCAGAAATCTAACTTTTCTAAGGAGATTTCTAAATTACAGAAATCTCTGACCTTACCGTCGAACATACAGAGAGTTACACCTTTCATTCATACATTCAGCCAGCAACGTCCTCAAGCAGCTGTAGCAAGCATTCGACAGGAGTCGACCCGCCCTCGAATCTTACGGGGTTCATATTCATACCACCTCAGGCACCGCACTTCGGAGGGCTTTGGGAAGCAGTCATCAAGCAGGCGAAATTCCTATTTTCCTCGCAGAAACAGAGGCGGTGCTCAACAGTTGACTTATTGCACTGGTGTCTACCGACCCCAACGACGGAGAGGCGCATCTGCTGATAGGAGAAGGTCTGCGTTCGCTGCCGCTCGAATCCGTAGGCGACGGGAAAATCAACGAATACAAATTATGGGAGCGTTGGCGACTACTTTGGGGACTCAAGCAGACGTTCTGGCAGGCTTGTTCTCAAGATTACGTCCTGGGTCTACAAGACAAACCTGAAGGTAGGTCAGGTCGTAATCGGCCACGAGGACAATTGCCCACAGCAACATTGGCTGAGCAGGAGAGTCGTCAAGGTCATAGAAGGCGAAGATGACAAGGTCAGAGTGGCGAAGTTCGCAACGCGCAACGTCGTTTATAAGCGCCCAATACAAAAACTGACGCCTTTGCCATCTGATTGAAGACTCCCAGGCCTTCAATAGGGCCGGAATGTTGGGCCATCATCATTGTCATCATCATCATTACCATCATCCTCATCAATATGATCACTTATTTTATTATTACTTTGTTTTATTATTATTACTTACTTATAAATATGTACACCCCTATTACTAATAATATTAATGTTAAATTCAAATTAAGTTCAATGAATAGCAAGTAGACAAATATAAGCAACGGAGTTGAAGAATAGAACCATGCTCTCTTCGGTCTCTATTCCGTAACGTTTGGTTTTTTTCGTGTGATAGTTGCAGTTCACAAAGTGCCCAGTTTTTAAATAATTAAATTATAATTTACTTAATTTAATATTCCTTAAAAAATATTAAGGAAAAACAATGTCTAACCTTTGAACGGTGGCCTTGCGCCTAATAAGCCAACACAATACCTATTAGACTACGTCGACTTTTAAATTTTTACATAAATAGCCAAAGAAGAGACCTTTAAGCACTATTTTTCCTCTCTATTACTTCGGTCATGGTATAGATGTTCTTAACACTTTAAAAATAATTGAATGTCAGTGTCAATCACTGACATTCTCACTCTGAATGAAGCAGGGCTCTCAATTAACCGAATAGAGTTTCTTGTGTTGAAAGTTCGGTAAATGAGAACGTTCATGAGAATAATAATTATTGTCTATGGCATGGTAACAATTTTCTTTTCACGCAAAATTTCCCCCCGGGAATGGGGAATTTGGATATTTCCTGCTTGTAACAAATATTCATAGAACAAACTTTCGAAGGCTTAAAAGCAAAAAAATTAATTTTTAAAATCAAAAACAAAAACAATAAATTACTATTTATAAAGATTATTGTGGAGATTTCCCTAAAAGGGAAATACTCTTTTGCTTTCAACAACAACAAAGCTACAAATAACGCTTGCTTCCATTTCTTTACCTAAAATAAAGAGGAGAGTTAAAAATTTGATCCGTTTATAAGAGTACATTTTGCAGCGCTAGGGAAAAAACTTTGAACACATTAGAAATTCTTACTTACTTACTTAATTGGCCATAACAGCCAGATTAACGAATTTCGGCCTGCCGCAACACATCCTTCCAGGCGCCTACGCCAGTTGGTCACACCATTCGATGACAGGGCTTCCTCGATTTGGTCCTTCCAACGGATACAAGGTCGTCCTCTTCGCCGACTTCCGCAGATTCCCGCATCAAATACCCGTCTCGCCGAAGCATCTTCCTCCATTCGAACGACATGACTGAGCCAGCGCAGCCGCTGGATATTAATACGCTGTACAACGTCCATGTCTTTGAGGAGCTCATACAGCTCACTGTTGTATCGGATGCGGAAATCTTCGCCAACCCGCACTGGACTGAAGATCTTAGGTAGGACTTTTCTCTCGAATACTCTCAAGGCTGCTGCATCGGTGCTTAATAAGGTCTGCGCCATAAAGAAGCACGGGTAAGATGAGCGTCTTGTAGAGTATTAGTTTCGTCGCACGAGAGAGGTCTCTGTTACTCAATTGCCTATTGAGACCATAGTAGCACCTGTTGGCAAGAGTGATCCAGCGCTTGATCTCCAGACTGACATCATTTTTGGTGGTAACGACGGAGCCAAGATAGATGAACTCCTTGACTACATCAAAAGTAGAGTTATCGGCCGTAATCTGAGAATCAGTACACCGCACTTCTCTACTTGTCGATAACATATACTTTGTTTTGCCCTCGCATTAAAAATACCACAGTCAAATAAATATTTTATTATAGTACATGTGTCTTTTGCAATCGAATTCGATTTAAAAGAGATTCACGCATTGTTTTCCCAAGACAAGTCTTTATTCATAGACTTTGCTAACATAAATTATTTAATATCACATCTGTTGTTAAAAGTTTAGTATCACAATGATAAAGAGATTTTACATTTAAAAAATATTCTACAAATTATTACCATTAGGTTGAATCCCTTAATCACTAATTTATAAATCAATTAAATTTTTAATAAAAGAAATTTTCAATCATTGGGAACTATTGAGTATCACCGGGTTACAATTCTTAATTATAAATAAAGGTTTTTAGCAATTGAAGTTATATAGTTTACAGTTTTACAAATCATTCCTATTTGTGTAATGTTGTTTCATAAAAGCAGATATTTAAGTGTATTTTATTTCCAAAAATTGCGGAAATCGACAATTATATTTCAATAGGGATTCAATATCTTGCTTAATTCCTTTTTTATAAAAGTTTTCTATAATTAGTTCAGACTTTCGAAAGATAAAATAAAAAGGATTGTGCATTTTTTGTTTTGGCGTTATACTTTTTTCTTCTTTCTTTTAATTTAAATGTAAATTTTTCGCATGTTGTAGCTATTATTGACTTTCGAATATTTCCATAAACTCTATGGCTCCAGAGCTTCCGGACGTATTCTCCAGTAAAAGATTTTCTGCCCTGGGTATTATATTGTTAATAGACCGAAGACACTACATCTAAAAGCATACGCCGATCTTCCCGCTCCACGGAACACTAATAACAGTTTTGATAACACAAAGTATTTAGTAATTTCCTCGAACGATGAAGGGAAGATTTAGTATTAAGTCTCTTAAACTTCGCTTTAGAAAAAGGCATAGAATGCATAACCACTGAGTACACATTCATAATCTCACTTAGTGATGGTAATCTACTGATCCTCAAGCGTAATACACGCATTGCCGACAAATTTATAAAAACCAAATCAATGCGAATTTATGCCCCATTTCGCGCAAGTTTCATGAAAATACCTACATGTAGGGATTTTCCCCTAATTGATTCACCATTATTTTTATATTTCGATCTAAACATCTCTCTGACTGGATCAATATTGAATGTCTCTTCAACTTGTCACTATTTGTTTACTATAGGAATACTATTCCAAAGATAACTTATTATCAGAAGGAAACAACAAATTCTGGAATAACTGGTGATGCTTTTTTACATAAACCTTGACAACACTATTGTGGATCACCTCGATGGCAACCTGTTACACAGCAACCTCTACCAACACTCCACGGTATTCACAACAAAATACAATACTATTTACTAGGCTAAATGAAAAACACAACGCTATTACAATATATAACTGAAGCGACAGGCTTCGTCATAAAAAGTTTTGAAAGCGAATCATGTTGTTTCATTTTGAAACTTCTTGCGAAACACGAAGAATAGATTATCTTCTCTAATTTTTATTGCAGTTTATCACTAGATTACCTGACCTAGGTGCAAAAAGAAAAACAAATATATTTAATGAAAAAAGTGTTTATAGACATTGGGGAAAAAATAAATGAAATAATCTCCATGTGAACATGGCATTTGGGGGTTAATATATGACTTTCAGTTCCTTTTTTCATATTTTTACTTTTTTATCTTTTTAAAAACGTTTATGAGCTCGTAGATTGTAAATAAAATAAAAAAACTGTGTTTAAATTTAATTAATTACTTTATTGTAGGCACAATTCTGTGTGCCAATGTTCATAACTTGTTCTAACAACAACATTTGCTTTGTTTGTTCCCTACCAGAACAATGACGGTCAAATGACTAGTTGTTGTTTCTCTTTCTAACTTATGAATTCGTTCGACTATGAAACATATATCTAACCTGTTCACTCTGGTGCAGTCGATGGGGCTGAAAGTTGAATAGAAAATTGGTTACAGTTGACTAGTCAAACTTGAGGCATACACCAGTCACGATTGACCTGTATTTGGAAAACAGTTTACTACCAAATTGATTTATATACTTTTTATTTAAAACCTTAATTTTTTTATTAGCAATTTGTTTTCATTTTAATTTTAATACATAATTAAACATTGTTAATAGTTAACATTTCATATAAATATTTAAAACAATCGACTTGGTCAAGAGGGGGCTCATAACCGAATTCATTTGCCGTCACTTTTTCGGTAGACGCACTACTCCATCACTTTATCCCTCACAGTTCTTGTATCATCAGCTTTAGTTTTATAACGAGCTAGTAAAGAGATTTATTAAAGACTGGTGAAATGATTTACACAGAAAAGATACTTACATTTCCAAACACTTACTGGTCCATATATAGTGCACTTCGATTTCTTGTTTCATTATATTTTTTACCTTACATTTTTTTATTTATTGATGTCTCTTTATTATTCATTTTTCCCAATCTTTAAAAATTGTTAACACTAAAAACTTCCATTTTAAAATTTATCTCAAATAAAATTTTTTCTTTTGAAAGATATTGTCAAAAATATATTTGACGCCATCAAGTCTAATAATCAAAAGACTGGTCATTTTGTCGTCACTAATGATGTATCAAAACAATTATTATAACATGGTCGAATCCAGCTTTACTTACTCGTTGCCTGCTTTGCCTTGCCTTTTATATAGCAACGTAAACAGTCTGACGAATGTTATTCTCTTCTTCTTGCTTCGAGATCTCTATAAATGTAAACAATGATGTTTACATTTGTATTTTTTGTTTACTTATTTATCATTTCTTTTATGCTGATAAATTGAAAACAAGCTCATTGTTTTCGTAGCTTGTGTTTATAATTGTAATGTTAAACGATGTAAAATTAACTAACTTTTTCCCATTTTTCGTAACAACATGTTTGATTTTTGCTTTTATTATAATCTATTTTACTTTTTATATAATACATTTACCCTTATTTATTAATTTAATCTTATAGAAACTATTTCACAATAACTTAATGAAAACATCTTAGTAGTTATATTTAAAATAAAAGAAATGAAATAAATAAATATGTTGCAAAAAGATTTCATGAAGAAAAGAAACCAGGTATTTGAAGGAAAAAGGTATTCGGATAGATTAGCGAATGTGCTGTAATACTCTATTCATATACCATGACAACATGGGACCCATTGTCTTTACCCTCGAGAAAATTGAGAGAAGTTAAAAGCAAATAAGGAGGATTGATAGAGAAAGAGTGAAAATAATCAGAAATAAAAGGATCAACTACGCAAGGATGGATGTAAATCCATCAGTCAGTATAACCTTGTCCCTGAGATCTTTCCTAGAAGTTTATGAGACGCACATAATCAACTGGAACAGCCTAATTCAAAAAAAGTTCTTCATTTTTTTTTTTGGTAAAAGAATTATGTATACAACATTATTGAGTGTCGCCGTAGTCTTGTAGGTGCTGTTGCTTTATTAGACATGCGGCCTCGGTTCGAACCGCATGTCAGATATCTCCAACAAAACGAAATATGAAAAAGTATATCTTCGACGACTTCCTCTTAGCATATTTCTGGCAAAAACTATGATAGGAAATAAAATTGCTTTAAAAAAGTTTCTGAAAAATTTGTCGTTCGGAATCGACTTTAAAGTGTAGGACCCGCCACTCAAGTATAAAATGAATACACACAACATAAGTGCTGTGAGAAACTAGGTCGTAAACCTGATTGTAGGGTTGTAATGAGCATTTATATATTACGTATACAATATTATGGGTTTTTTTTTAAGGCTATTTGTGTTAAAAGTTATTGTATACTGTACCCCGACAAAAATAAAGTGAACAAATTAAAGGAAAATGGAAAAAACTCATGGAAACAAAATCATTTACGAAAAGTGAAAAAAGAAATATTTCAGAAAAAAAATGTGTTCGACAGGTGTGATCTAAAACAATCACACCTATAAGCTGTCGGTTATAATTAATATAACAGTTGCCATATAAATTGAATGAATGTTTTTTTTTTATTTTAACCAGATTGCTATAGAAATGTTCAAAAATTAAGGGCCATTGTTTGAGTGCGAGATTAAACTCAAGTTCAAGGTAATCTCCAGTTAAATTTAATCTTACTTTAACTGAGTTTGTATTTTTTGAGTGGGAGTTTAAACCTTGCAGAGCTGCCACACTTATAAGCAAAAATGCTACGCTTTTCGCAACAGTTTGCTTTTGAATAGAACAAAAGCAGCTGAATGCGATTGATCTTTAAGTAAAACAATTAATTAATTAATGAATAATAAATAAATTAAATAAAATTTTAAATTTTATATAATTCATAATCACTTAAATATTTGTTTTATTCGGCTTTCTCTCACTTAAAAGTTTTATTTTTTAATAAAATTTGTCAACTACTTTGGACAGTTAATCTTTGTTTAAACCACCAACGTTGGTGGGTTAATCTTAAGATTAAATGTAAGATTAAGTAAACTCAGAAACTGAATACGAAGGTTAAAGTTAACTTAATCGTTAATCTCGCACTCAAAAAATGGCCATTAGTGTTTAATATGACTGCAGTTTAATATTAATACACTTTAATACAATTTTTGGCTATTAATCATAAACTAACATCTCATCACTGACTGACAACTCACGACTAACTGGCAGAATCGTTCTTTTCATTAAAATTGTGATACAACATTTTATTTATGTGAACTCTTAATTGTATCATATATCTTCTAGTTTCATACATATATTGAAGCATGTAACTTTTGAAAGTTATTCTCCTCGGAGTCGATTTATTTTGTCTAGCAACTTCACGATCTTGCTATTAATTGTTATTGTAGGATTTTTCTATCTTAGTTTAGTTCCATGTGTGTTTATGTGTATTTCCACGTGTTTTTCTCCACGTAACACTGCGAATAAACACACAATTGCTATCATCGTAATTTGACAATTTCCCCATACACACTACTTCATTTTAAATTTTGGGTCTTAATGTTCTTGTATCGTATATTCCACGTCATTCAATCTGTTTCTTTGTGGGGCCCATTCCAGGAAGCCTTTAACTCAGAAGACAATCCCTTCTTATATTGTGGACTGCTTAACAAAACCAATTGGCTTTCTTCGAGTTCTTTAGACTTGACTGCTCGATCGTACTCGGTTCGTATTTTGTTACTGTATAGAACAGAATTCCTTCACGTTTTTACGTGACATTTGAACATGAGTGAGGGGCTATTGTATGCGTACTTATTGTCCCGCAGGGGGCATTCCAAGGCAGGGAATGACGGGCTTAATGACTCCGTGGATACCATGTGAATCCTGGTAGCGACTGCCTCGGATAGAGCGAGTCAGAATTTTTTAAACAGCAATACCAACACCTGGCACATCGGGTAAAGAAAGCTGCATGGAGAGATAAAAGAAAGTTACTGGAACAGCGTAAACTATTAACTCGAGGAGTTTGATTATGCAGTCAAAACTTGGACACCTAGAAAGATTGGCTCGAAACGTTGGACTTGCGATAAATATCAAGAACACCAAAGCCATGAGAATTAACAACACTAACGCAGAAGGAGGGATGGATTGCATGCAAACAAGGTAAAGTTCCTGACTGTGGTAAACGTGGCGACCACCAGGGCGATCCTTGTCTTGCTGTATTCAAGTTGACACGCAGCCTCCTCGTGGCCCCTCCTGGATGGCTTTCTAGCACCCGCTAGATGTTAACTAATGCGTGAAGTGAAGTTCAATCCCTTGGACGTTACATTTGGGTTGTGCGTAGGGCTTGAACCCACCACGTAAAAATTTTAATCGAGTGAATACCAAAACGCAAGCCTCTATAAGGATCCCTCTAAAAATTGATGACCACGGCAAACGTTTAAAGCACTACGATTTAAGAATAAGCACATGGAACGTCCGCACCCTTCACAGGGAAGGCGCTTCAGCCCAAATGGCGGATGCCCTCATGAAGTGCAGGACGGACATCACTGCAATACAGGAAATGCGATGGAATGGACAAGGATGCAAAAGGCTGGCACCCTGCGATGTGTATTACAGCTGCCATGTTGATAAGCACGAATTCGGATGCGGATTCGTGGTTAGTAAGAAACTTCGCCTTCTTGTCTCTGGGTTTACGTCTGTGAACGAAAGAATAGCCACAATCCACATCAGGTCATGCCCCGACGGAAGAAAAGGACGATTTGGTTAAGGATGCTTCTGCGCTAAACTCGAGGACGTATATGATAAGTGCCCGGCCCATGACGCCAAAATCGTACCTCCAATGGTATTCAGCTGATCGATTTCGCCGCGGCGCGTAACATGGTAATATGCAGCAGCAGGTTTCAGCATCTCGACATCCACAAGACCACTTGGATGTTCCCTGAGCGATCAACATCCAACCAGATTGATCATATTGTGATTGAGGGAAGGCACGTTTCCAGTATACTAGATGTGCGCACATTTAGGGGTCCAAACATCGACTCGGACCACTACCTTGTCGCAGCCAAGTTCCGTGTGCGCAGTTCTGCGCGCTCAAAAAGGACAGCTGAGGCGTTCTCCGTTCAACTCTCAGATAAGCTCCGTCGTTCCCTATCTAATCTCAGCGAAAGTGGTGGACTGTGGGCCAACATCTCCCAGTCCTTGCGTAGTATTGCGGAAAAAGTCCGTGGTTTCGAACGTCCACCCCAACGAAACGATGCGAGGTGTCGCGAGGCAGCTGCAGCGAAAAACGCCGCATACAAGAAAATGTTGCAGTCAGCTACTACTCGAGCCATTGTCGAGAACTGCAGAGAGAGAAGAAGGGATTAGTGACGCCTTTTCAGACGCAAGAAGAGGGAGCAGGAAAGACGTAAGCGTGATGAAGGGTCGATGTACAGATGTGGGAATGACGATCGAAAGTTCTATCAAAAGGTTAAGCGCCTAACCGAGGGTTATTAACCCGGAGCATCCTCCTGCAAGGATGAGAATGGAAACTTGGTAACAGATTCGCTGGGGATGCTGAGATTGGAGGAAACACTTTTCTACTCTGCTGCAAGGCGATGACGATACCAATACCGCTTTTAGAGATGAAGTTCCGTACCCAATCGACGAAGACTGCGTGGATATTCAGCCGCCTAGCCATGAATAGGTCAAAGTCGTGATTATGCGACTTAAAAACAATAAAGCGACAGTCCTAATGGCCTCCCCGCTGAATTGTTTAGGACCGGTTGTAATGAGTTGGTAGGGCGCATGCACCAGCTTATTTACAAAATAAGGCTAGAGGCCTGTCCTGAAAAAGGGAGACCCTACGTTATGCGCCAACTAAAGGGGTATAAGCCTTCTCCCTATCGCATATAGGGTTCTTACAGGCGTTGTGAACGACTGAAGCTACTCGTCAAAACACTGATTGGACCTTATTAGTGCGGCTTCAGACGTGGCATGTCCACCATCGACCAGATCTTCACACTGTGCTAAATCCTGGAAAAGACCCACGAAAAACAAGTTGACACCATTTTTTTTTTTTTCAACTATAAGCGGCCTTCGATAACCCCATAAGTGATCGTGTTTTTGCCGCAATGTCTGAGCTCGGTATACATGCGAAGCTGATAAGGCTATGCAGAATGACGTTGAGCAATTCCTGCAGCTCCGTTAAGGTAGGAATGGACCTCTCCGAACCTTTTGATACCGTGCGAGGTTTCAACTTCGTCATGGAGAGTGTTCTGCGGAAGGCAGGAGTGCATCGCGATGGCACTATTTTTCAAAGAAACGTTCAGTTGCTTGCGTAAGCTCACGATATTGACATCATAGGGCGTACCAAGCGCTGCTGCCTTTAGTGCTATTGAACGGGAGTCTATGAAGATGGGTCTGGCAGTAAATAAGGGCAAAACGAAATATATGTTATCGACAAGTAGGGATATGCGGCATATTGGATCCCAGATTACTGCCGATAACTATACTTTCGATGAAGTCAAGGAATTTATTTATCTTAGTTCCGCCGTTACCACCAAAAATGATGTCAGTCTGTAGATCAAGTGCAGGATCACTCTTTCCAACAGGTGCTACTATGGCCTCAGTGGGCAATTACTATAAAACCAATACTCTACAAGACGCTCATCCTCCCCGCGCTTCTCTCTGGTGCTGAGGAACATGGAACATGGACGTTATGTAGCTTATTAACATCCAGTGGCTGCGCTGGCTTGGTCATGTCGTTCGAATAGAAGAGGATGTTTCAGCGAGACCGGTTTTTGATGCGGCGATTTGCGGAAGTCGGGGAAGAGGACGATCTTGTTTGCGTTGGAAGGACCAGATCGAGGAAGCCCTGTCAAGAAACAGTGGTGCCTGGAAGGATGTGTTAAGGCAGGTCGAAATCAGATAATCGGGTTGTTATTGGCCAGTTAAGTTAAGTAGGTAAGGGGGGTAAATGTTTGGTTATTTGAATTAAAAATTACGTAAATTCTTTATTGAATATTCAGCTAGGTAGAATATGCGGTCATGTATATATCGAAACGTTTCCAGATATGCTGAAGAATACAGTTATCAGCATATGTAGAAGTGTAAATGCGACTACTTATTGCGCAGTCCAGGGTATCAATTAAATCAGCTGTTGTCTTTACGGTTAAAATGAGAGAACTACGTTCACTTGTGGACCAAGTTCAAATCGTAAAGTACAGTTAAAAATGAAAATATAATTCTTAATTGCTATATGGGGATTTTTTAAGGGTCTTTTTACAGATTTTTTTCTATACCAGGAGATTTTTTTTTTTTTTTGATTATTTGTAGACTCCTCGAAACTCGATGTTATATTTTAATAAAAAGTCTTAATTGATTATTGGCTGTAATTATGGTATATCATGTTGAAACTTAACATAAATCAAAAGAAATACATACAGTGTAAATCATAAAATACCGTTCCCAGGTGATATGAACAATTTAATAATTTTTTAGCATTATTTAATTTATTCTTATTTTATTGATTTATTATAGTATAATTTAATACTTAAGTGTGTTGGTACTTGTTACAATGAAATGATTTCTTAGAAAGAAAAATAATAATATTTATTAATCATTTGTCATTAATAATTTCAATCTTTAGGAAGAACATTCGAAGAATTACCGCCATTGCAACAGCAGTCATCCAGGCGTTTAAATCAATTGGTGGGAGGAAAGGACACAATTTGTCGAAAGCATAATCAGAATCGTGAACCAAAGTGTAATTTCATTATAACAACATTATCGCGCAGCAATAAAGCGGTTAATGATACTAAACAATTTACTATACCACGTAATAGTGTGTTCATTGCTGTCAATGATAGCTGGGCAACACAGGAGCAGGATCCCCAAAAAGCTGTGGTGACAGGTTCTGGGAAAGCACATGTGGAAACTCATGGCGTTTTAGGAATCAGTGATGGCAATACTGCGGGAACTGTTAACGTGTCCGATGAAAGGAAAACACATCGTCAAAGCGTCATAAAAGCTGAATCATTGCCACAATATATTAATAAAGACAGCAGTATAGAACTGAAATCTAGTCAAAGACGTAGTTCAAATGAAAGTTGCGGTATTAGCGGAAATATAAGTGGACGCATATGCTATGCAACATTTAGTAAAGGAATGTATAAACCACAGCACATTTATGAGAATGACTGTATTATTCAGAGACAAACGACTGTATCTGTACGTGACTGTTCTCCTTCAATAATAAAACCCTCAGGTATATTGGATGACAATGACATTAGTGGTGCAAATAGTCCCCCCTTATATGCCGTCGTTAATAAAAATAACAAATCAAAAAATAAGCAAGCAAACGAATTGATTGCACAGGTTGCAGGTTTAAAACAGCAACAAATCATAAATGATGGTAATACTAAGGCAACAGTAAATCCGGCAGTAACACCAACGAATAATTTATTTCTTAGTAATAACAACAATAATAGTAGTAACAACAATATAAAATTATTAAAATCAACCAATTATCCCTCCAGTATTTCGGCTTGTGCACCTGTTAGCACATCCGACACTATGGGCAATATGCTGCAAACTATTCTTGATGGTAATTGTGATGAACATAAGGAACAACAACAACAACAACTTCATTATTTAAATCAGGGCTTAATTGCCAGCAAAATACCTTTATCTTTGTTATCAACATCCTCACAATCATTTGATCCAACGATAACAACAACAACTATCACAGCTGACATGAGAAGCGACAGTAACGCCGAACATTCCATATATGCCAAAGTATGGAAAGGTCCACGCAAGACCAGCGAATCCAAAATGTATGACATTTAAATCGATCTAAACACAAATAATCTTTTTCTATTTGATTCTTTATTTTTATTAATAGTAATTTTTAATACTTATGATTTTCGAAAATAAAACATTACTTTATACTAAATCCACAAAATTAAAATTTTTTATAACTGATTTCTTTCTTGTAGTATTATTTCTTGTTTTTGTTCTAATTTATTAACACATTTTTAGTTTTACAATGTGCAGCTTTTTTCTTTTTAACTGTCTGTCTCTATTTTATTAATATTAATAATATTTTATTAATACAGACTGACAGTAAAACATGATTTTATTAATATATCGTTTCGTTATTATTTACAGATCAAATGCACCAACATCTTCCTCTAATCGTAATGGTGAGAATATAAGTGGATCTGCGGCAAGTACCCGCATCGACAATAATTCAATTTCAAAAGCACGTAGAATGTGGACTTGTACTAACTGTTCCTATGCATACAATCGTATGTGGACTGAACGTTGCGAAATTTGTGAAAATCTACGTACTCAACCATCATTAACGCAACCCAATTTAATAACTGTTACGAAAATGGATACAATAACGACTGGTATGAAATATTTAAAAGTATAATTATATCACTGTTTTTGACTTTTCTTGAATATACCATATATATAAATACTCTCATATTATTATGTTATGATTGTTATTATATTCTGATTATTATAATATTGTCATAATAATATTATTTTTATTACGATGATGATTATTATTATTATTCTCTTTATTCTCAATTCAAACTGATGGGATACAATTCAACTTAAATTCTAAATTACAAATTAAAATATTAAGTGTGCATTTTTTAAAAACTGCACAGATTAATAAAAATCTCAGCGCAAGTCTTAATTATACATATAATACTTTCATATATCTAATTTTGATTTTTGTGTTAAAAATAAATTCTTTCTTGTGTGGTGCGATTTACGACGTCAAGGCTTCCTAAAGTATTTTTTTTTGGATCGTTTAATAGGGCGCGAGAATTTAGATGTATGGACGAGACAAGCAAAATCTTGTCTGGTCATCAAGGGATGCTGGAAAATTGTGGAAACTGATTTAACTGCAGTCAGTCATGCAATTCTAAACAAACGTGCTTGCGTTGATGAATGATTATGAGGGCACTGATCTAACGCGAGAAGTTGAATTACTGTAGCAGTTAGTAAACATGAATCTGCGCAAATATGATTATATTCAAGAGTATGTAAATGAGGTAGTAATTTCTGCTCTGAAGTTAAAAATGCTGGCCTCAACATACACGACGAACTTACTGCATCGTTGATGTTAGCTGGTCTGATGGATTATTTTAAACCACTCGTTATGCAAATCGAGAATTCAAAGGAAAAAATTATCAGTTGACGTTAGGAAGAATCTTCTCTTACAAGACACAAAATTTGATAATCATTTCATACATATATAACATACATAATTGGCCATTACGTAATTGGTGCAGACAAGAACTATTTGTGTATTGAATGCGCTGGCGCCAATGATTTAAATATCTTAAGTGGAAATAAAGAAAAAGAAGTAACGGTAAAGAACGTCAAATATGTACCAAATTTGTGCGCAAATGACCAAAAATTGTGAAAAGGTAATTTTTTAATGTGAAACGTCGCATCGTTAATGAAGATGGAACTCTAGTAACATCTGCTACAGTTTACAACGATTTATGCCGAATAAACAGTAAAACACAATCGAAGAAGAATAACGCATTTGTTGTTGAAAATAACATAAAATTATTTGAATACCCGATTAAGAGAAAATCGGATATTTTCAATAATTTTGTATTGTTGAAGAAAATGGAGGAAAATAAATGTTCAACAAAAATTCCAATTCTCAGAACAGACAACGGATGTGAGTATGCCAACGGAAAATTTAAAAATTGTTTGCAGAACTATGTCGTAATTCAGCAGAAATCGTGTGCCTGCACTCTAAAACAGAATGGTACAGCCTGCTATATGATTAACAAAATTCCACGTCGTGGTGAAAACAAAAATCCAGAATATATTTTGTCTGGCCGCTGTCCGAACCTAAAATTTTTCAGAGTTTTTGGGTGTCCTCTCGTACATATACCCAAAGAGAAACGTCGTAAACTTGATGGGAAATCTGTAGAATGCATAATGATGAGCTGTAGTCCTGAAAGCGAAGCCTACCGATTAGTCGATTCGGAGAACAAGGGTATAATAGTAAGCCGTAATGTAGTGTTTCTGGAGGCTACGAAAATGAGCGTAAATATCGAGAGCGATTTTTATTACCCAGAATTACCTCAATGTGAATATGATGCTAATTCAGGGGAAGGCAGGAAAGTGGTTGAAATTGTGTCAAGAATTAGATGATGACGATGGTAATTGTTGTGATTGAGGATGATGATAAATGGAATCGAATCCATACGACTCCAGAGACATTCAGACGGACATAAATATACCTCTATCCAATCGTATTGCTGAAAGAACACGACATGCACTGAACTTTTGTGCAACGCAGTTCGTTTCCGATGATTCAATTTGGGTGAAGGATGCAATATCATCAGATAACTCGGTCGAGTGGAGGACGGCCATGCAGGAGGAGATTGATTTACTGGCGATAAACAATGCATGGGTTTTGACAAACTTACCGCCGGATGTAAAAGATGTAAATTCGAAGTGGGTGTTCAATATTAAAAGAGGCGAATTAAAGTATGGTGAAATGCAACGTTGGTATCCACGAGTTTCTTCCAACGTAAAGGAATTGATTATAAAGAAACATTTTCACCTGTCATGCGATATGAATCCATTTGATATCTCCTGGCGTTAACAGTTAAATATGATATTCACATACATCAAACTGCTGCAACGCGTGTATATTTGAAGGGTACTCTTAACGAAACCGTTTATATGCAACAGCCGGAAGTGTTTGGTGACGGCTCTAATAAGGTATATTTGTTAAGAAAAAATCAATTTATGGTCTTAAGCAATAGCTTTTGGAATGAGACTATTAACGACGAGTTCTTAAAGATATGTCTTACAAGCAGTGAAGTAGATCAATGCCTTTATTACAAAACGAATGATAGCCAGATGTTGTACGCAGCTCTTTATGTCGACGATATTTTCTAATAATCGAAGCTCTGAAATCCAAGTTGAACAAAAAATTTAAAATGAAGGACATGGGAGAGGTACCCTCAGTTTTTGGTATGAAGATAACGAGAGAAAAGGATACTATCGAGATTGGTTAGTCGCAATACATTATAAATTTCTTGGTACAATTTGGCATGAGTGTTTGTAATGTTAATTCAACCAAAATGGTCTACAACCAAAGATTAAGATGCAAAGTGGAAAATGTCAAGAATTCCCTACATGTAAGCCATGGATGTTTGTTGTTCGTAGCTCAACTTTCTCGATCTGATATTTGTTATAATGTTAATTACTTAATTCGATTTGGTAGCGATCCTTGTAAAGCCCACTGGTAAACAGTTAAACGCATAATGACGTATTTAAAAGGAACAGTTGACAAAGGTATTGTTTATAGAAAACAAATCGATGCAGAAATAAAAGGTTTCTGCGATGTTGATTGATCCGACCAATCGGCAATCTACAACCGGTTATGTATTCGTGTACCAATCCGGTGCAATTTCATTGTCAACGAATAAGCAAAATACAGTGGCTTATTCGTTGCGCGACGGAAGCCGAGTTCATGTCATTAACTGCTGATATCCAAGAATCAATCTGGCTAAAACAACTGGAAGCCAAACTTAATCCCAGCAATTGTAAAATTATGCGAATATGTTGTGACAATAAGGGTGCTTTACAAGTTGCCCTAAGAATAATTACTCTCGAAGAACAAAACACGTGAATTGTTTATGTACACTGATTTTGTGAATTTGTCATTCAGAGAGGGTGTTGAGAAGAATGAAAAATTTGTTTGTATTTCAGTACGTTACCTTTTTAATGTACTTTTTAATTGTATCACTTTTTATATAACTTTCTTTATTGGAATATTGTATACATTTATATTATTTCAATAAAATTATTCAACTCAACAGGTTCTGGCTGAGAAAAAATGTTATTCTGATTATTAATGTCAGTTAATCCTCTTCCACACATGCTTCTCGGTTTTATTAAACCGAACGAATAACTTACAGCCGTAGTTGAATAAGTGTTGACAGCTTTAACCATTTTTCTAGTATTCAAGTTAGTTTTTAAATTCTCCTGACTCGCCTAGAAAATCCTTTGGCCAGTTCCTTTAATTGGCCCTATTCATTACGAATATCTTGGTCTATACCCAGATATTTATAGGTTTCAATATTCATCATTGCTTTCGTCATTCTACGATTCTGAAAATCGTCGTGTATTTATTGCAATTTTCGTCTGATGGTATGTAGAGTTTTGCATTTGTCAATACCAAACCCTATACTGATATTCTTGGAAAATGATTCAACTACGTTAAGTAGACATGTGAGTTGGTATAGGTCATATAGCTTAATATCATCCATAAATAATAGTTGGTTTGATTTATAAAGATTCTCACCACTGTATTTGATCCCAAAGCCATATCGCGTTGAGTCAAGGAGATTCGATAGCGGATTCAGACACAGCACAAACAATATCGGTCAGACCAGGTCAGACATCACAAGGAAAATATAAAAAAAAATATTTCTTCGGTGACTTCCTCTCTCAGCAGATTTCAGGTAAAAAACTCTGAGAGCAAATGAAATTGTCATGAAAAGTTTCTCAAAAATCTGTCGTTCGGAGTCGACTTTAAACTGTAGCTCCCGCCACTCATGTATAAATTAACGCACACAACAATTTGGATTCTAGTAGACGTTCGAGTAACAGAAGAGACAAAACATGAACTGTCTGACTTAAAAACGGTATAACGGGGTAAATAGTAACTTTTCAATTGAGAATTGACTAATACTCGCATATTCGCATACCGATCTATGAGGTTCTGCCAGGCCATGTCGAAACCATCGTTGGACATGAAGCTCGTGCGTATTATGTCCCTCGCCTCACCTTCAGTTTTTTTGCAAAAGTACATCTTTTGAATAATTCCAATATGAGGGTTAGCCCCATAAATGGCCGAAAATATATTTCTAAATGTTGACCAGAAGCATAATCGCCAGATAAAGTTGGGATGGGGGAAGGTGAATAGGGATAGTACTAGTGATTGGTTTCACGGCCTTACTCTTAAGGCTATCAATTAAAAATATAGAGTGTATCCGGACATATACTTGACCTTAGCGTCTTTTGTTGAGCCTTTGGTGTCTTCGGTATTTTCCAACAATTTTTTGTAACTGTCACGAAAGATTTCGCACAAACGGGTCAACTCTTGCCGATGAACACCTAGAGAGTGGACCGAATGTTGCTCTTCCGGAATAGCCTGAATAAAGCTTTCCATATCTGCCAAGCGATTGTAATTTCTATTTAAATTCCTTAATGTGTCCATTTTACCAAAATTCGGGTTTTCTAATAAATTTATCAGGGAAAAAATCCAAATAGGGCTCGAAAATTTAAATTAAATTAATTTTAATAAATGCAGTTCAAGAAAACTTTAAAGAACAGGGCTTATCAAACAAATTTGACAGTTGAACAACAAAATAAAAATAAAAAAAATCCCACTTTTACTTCAAAAAGTTTAAAGAAATATACGCCTTTAAATTGGTAAAAAAAAAAGATAAAAAATATATTGTAGAAGTCTACACAAATATTTGGATATAAAATAAACTTATAAACTAAAACTAACTTATAAACTAAACAAAAAAAATAATCAAACTAATAATTTAAAAAAAAAAAGTCTGAAGAAAAATGTTCGTATTTATTATTGTTTGAAAAATATCACAATTTCAATTAACAATATTGAAAGAAAATTATATTTAAGTTCGTGTAAGAATATAAGTACAAAATTTCGAAAGAAACGCACAGAAATTCAACAAAAAAGCGGCCACCCTAATATGCGACAATCTCCAAACTGTTTATAAGGAAGTATACAACAACACAACGGCTGAATCGATACACTATGGTGTTTGTATACTTTCAGTTTGTTTATATTGTTTTGCCTTTCTTTTTCTTTTGTTCTTACATTTCACTGCTCTTTTAGATATTCATAAGGGTTTATTTTAAAAACACCAATTTACCAGTTTAAAAGCACCGAAAAAAGAAAATCTATTTTACGTACCTTGTACAATCAAATAATTATTATATCAAAAATATGTTCAAACCGTGATAAAATTGTGGTTTACCCAAAAACAAAATCCAATGTGGCGACCTTCGAGACGAAATCTGCAAATATAACCTCACAAATGTTTTATTTTATTTAGTGAATGATCCCGCTCGATTGGACCAAAATGTGGGGGTGAGCGGGAATCAAATCAAATACAATATTTTGCGAGAAGTACGGGTAAATAAAATACAAATATAGTAGTTTCAAAATATTTATATTTATTCATATGTACACAAAGGTACATTTCGGGTTGGGGGTGGATCAGATAGTGATCTTCTTTCTTTAATTCTTTATAATCCACAATATAACAACTAAACTCATATCTAGACTTAAAATTAGGTTTGGCAGCGTGAACACATTTTGTATTCTTTATTATGCATAACTTGCAAAAAATGTTAAGATATCACTTAAATTAGCTTCCATTTTTTACTCAAATCATACATTCATACATAATACATAATTGGCCATTACAACCCTTCAGTCAGTATTACGCCCTAGCTTCTCATACCACTTATGTTGTGTGTGTTAATTTTCTACACGAGTGGCGGGACCTACAGTTTAAAGTCGACTCCGAACGACAGATTTTTGAGAAACATTTCATGGCAATTTTATTTACTCTCAAAGTTTTTGCCAGAAATCTTCAAAGAACTGCCATTTTATTGCAACTCAAAACCTTTAGATATAATTAAGATACATTTACTGCGTATTTTGCACATGTAAGTTATTTAAGTATTCACAACATTCTACCTTAATAAATTATTTACCCAATGTAATAGTTACAAATTATTAAAAACTATATCTAAATATACTAAGCTCATCAGTACTAACAGTTTTAGTGAGAAAGTTGGCATTCATATTGTTAGTATCCACCTACTTAAGGATAACTGTCTAATTGTTTGATGCTATCATAATGGCACCTTTGTTATCGCAGTACACTGTCACCCTGTTAACCACGGATAAATTCACACTCTAATAGCTGGAAACATATGCATGTGGATTGCTGATACTATTGGAGAGTCAATTTATCAATTGGAATTCTTTGAAAATAATCTGAACATTTTTTCTAAATAGAAATATCAAAAAATATTCTTCTCTATTCATTTGCTACAGGATCAAAAAATCACGTACAGGAATAACAAATATATGCGTTAATAAAAATATGAATGTTCAGGCTAAAGAAATTGACCTAGCTGTTCTCAATGAAATATTCACAACTTTGCCAAATTAACCCATATATCATATCAAATTTTGCTCCCTTTCTTGTTGCCATATATTACCTTTATTTTTAATAAAATAGTAACTAAAATCGTTTATCCGAAAAACTGTAAAAATTATACCTATTCCGAAGTCTAATAATGATTATCGCCCAATAGTAATACTGCCTTTCTTATAAAAAACATATGAAAAATTACTTCTCCAGCAGATGTATAAATTTATAATTGAGAACGATTTTCTTACTGAAGTGCCTGAGGCAATACGTTGCTACTTTGATCAAAGAGATATTATATTTCTGACTCTTCTTGATCATTCGAGACCTTCGATCTGGTTGACTATAACATCCTACGTTTTAAATTAAGCTAAATCTTCAATTTTCCGATACATGAACTAGACTTATCCTCATATCTAGCCCTTCTATATCAATCAGTTTTCTTCAAAGAACAGTTTTCTCGCCCTTTACGTGTCTCAAAAAAGGTGTCTCAGGGCTCTGTTCTCGGTCCACTTCTTTTCACAATACACATTAATGACATAGTCCAATATCTGACGTTTAGTAGAGCACACATATGCCGATAAAGGACACATTTATATAACCACAAATAGAGAAAGGATAAAATAACGTTTATCATGACTACACAGGGATTTAAACGTGTCCACATCTGGGCGAGAGTAAATGGGCTTTGTATTAATACATGAAAATTCAAATGCCTGGTTATAACTCCTAGAATCTGTAAAATGGAATACGCAACCTGATATATTTTTAAACAATCAACAAATATAAATTTTTAATTCGGCAAGAAATCAAAGTATTATATTCAATAACAAATAAAAAATACTTCAGGGAAAACCTTTTCTATGCTAAGGATTTTGTAGAAAACACATTATTTTATTACTCCATTGATGTGGCTATTACTTGCTAAATCATATTTAGTCCCAGAAATCTCGTACGAATATGAAATCTTCAGGTCCTGTGATTCTGCCGGCTTCAGAAAATTAATTGTGCCTTATAATGCCACAGTAAAATATGGCTAATGGGCTATTGAGGTACGACCGCGTATCTAACTTTGCCGTTAAACATTATGGAGCAAATGATTTAAATTTTTAGTTAATTTCTATATTGTGAACAAATTACTAGTTCCTTACTGTAATTATAAGACCATAGGTCTTATTGCATAGAACACCAAGAAAATAATTAAATGGTGCACTAATCTGATCGAAAACCAAGATACGAATTTCGCGCTAAAAAAAATATACAGCAATGAGTAAAATGAGATAGATTTATAGAATTTGCCACAATAGCAATAACTACATCATTGGAATGAATAGAAATATTTTACACAGAATTTAATAACGTGCAGTACTGAATATTTTTATTTGGTTTGTGAATAATCAATTAGTAATTTTCTTTCGTAAGCAGCACTTTTAATAAATATGTGTTCTATTTTGTCCATTTCTTTTTTGAGAGGCATATAAGCTAACTATGGATATGGTTTTTAATGTATATAGTACAGTAGTGCCAACTAAGAGAGCCGGTCATAATAATGAGTTCTTTTATCTCCGTAGCCATGTTTCTTATTATCCTTCCTTGTTCATTCATTTCATTCTTATTCGTTCTTTTATTTTGTTTATCTTTCTCAAGACATTCCTATTGAATGGTAGTGCCAAGGCGAATTTATTCTATCAGGTAACCGTAATTCTACAATAAATACAACAACACAAAAATAACGACATTTTGTTTTTGTTGAGCAGTAATCTGTCAAAAGAAATTAACCCTCAAACCTCCATAGCAAATTAATTAAAGCAATTAAAAAAACTAAATAAATTTTATATATTGAAAATTCTCATGATTTTGATGTCATGCTAAATTACACAATAGTGCAGCGTTTATAAATTAAAAAAATATTACATGCTGTCTATAACGTTTCCACTTTTTTCTGGATAATTCATCATTCTCGTCTATAAATATAGTCTGTAAATAGAGTAAATCTAAGTTGTAGCTTAAAAGATATATCTATTTAGTGTTAAAGGCTTAAATATTAAAAATTTTAATATAATTGACTTTAAAATAGTAATCGTGGAGAATTTCAAGTGCTTATCGTTAAGGATACCGCTTATGAGGGTTAATGTCTAACATAAATACGAAATTGAGTATCGACACAAAATACACAAAAAATAAAAAAAAATTGACAACGACGATGCTCAACAGCTGGTAATTTAAGGTCGCATTATATATGAATTCGCCTTGGGTCACTGAGTAACCAGTGCTGGTAATTATGACGTTTGAAAAACGCAAAAAACAGCATAATTAGAGGGAGAAAGAATTATTAATAATTATATCTATTATTATAAGTTTTGCGAAGCAAATGTGTTAGAAGCAACAGATAAACAGAGAATGTAATTAAACATTTATTATGTTTTAAAAAGAAGAATTTGGAAAATTTTAAAAATTCCTAAATATTTAAATATTAATCGAAATGTGGGTGATTTTTGGTCACAATGAATATAGTTTTTTGTGAAAAAACTAATTAAGAATCTAAATATTACAAGATCAAAATAAGACATACTGCTCATAACAAATTTTTCTTGCTTAAAGTTGCCAATATTTTTTAATTTCTTAAACGAAAAAGTTATTATAAGTTCTTATTATTTATTAATAGCTTCACAGAAAAATTACATTTTTTATTAACACGAGCCAATATAAAAAACCCACCCCAAAATTTAAAAAGAACATAAATAAACAAAACGGAGAGAGAGAATACTTTTTGAGAGAAAAATGCTTTTTGGTAATATTTGCTGTCCCTTTCACATTTCACCGGCAACTGTCAAATTCCGTGCCTTGGGTAGTAGTGCCATCATCGGCGCTGTTACATATATTATAAAAAGAACTTATTTAAACATTTTACCCACAAAAACGCGACAAATTAAAAAAAAAATACAAAAATTAGCAAATAAAAATAAAATAGAATAGTTTAGAAAAGAAATACCAAAATAAATTCTTATTAAATATTTACAAATAAAGCACAAGCTTTCAAAGTGCTTCAAGCACATAAATAAATAAATAAAAATGAAAAAATTTTAAATACTGCGATGTATATAAAATGAAAAATCACACCAGAAATATGTTCTTATTTTATTCAATAAGTTGAGATAAATTTACATGGAATACATTAATAACTTAAAATGTATAAACGTTGCCATAAAGAAGCTACACAAATTGAGGATCAGATCGGAGTTGTTACAGAGAACTGAACTAAAAAAAGCTAACACTCAAAAGAACTAACGAACCTAATTCTAGTATATAGCGACACATCCAGCATGTGATAATCTATCATTTCTGAAAATTTTATATCCGTTTAATACAATCATATCATCTATTATGAACTCGCTGAACCAAGTAGTAATAGAAGTCGGCACCAATAGCCCCCGGTGGTCTAACATCGACTTTTTACACACATAGGACACGAACATCAACAATATTCGTTAAAAAGGGCGTAAAATTCATTCAGGTGCTTGTCAGCTTCTAAAGAAGGAGGTTAATATCGCTTTTCAGCTTTCAATAATACACCCAAAAAATATTACAGATTCACTATTTTCCAATGAGATTCACTAATAACAATAAGAAATGATCTCCATTTTTCGAAGAATATTTTTCAAGTTAAATACGCAGTCTTTAGGGATTTGGCGCTGTACATTTCTTTATATTTTCTACTACATATACAGATTATTAGGTTACACTTGAAAATATTACTAACAATTTTCCTCTGGCTTATCACATGCCTCTCACAAATACACTCACATTTTTATCATATTCTCTTTGTGCCGACGTCTGCTTATAAATATCACATCAATGTTATGAAGAAATATAACTTGAATGAATTTTTTTTAATTAATGCCATAATGAATGTATTTTAGCCGTAGTAGATGTAATTTATAAGAAATAAACAAGAACTTAAAAAACACATATGTATAGTCTTAGATATTACATGGATGGAATTTAATTAATGATTGAAAAGTTTCTTCATTGTAAAATTTGAAGTTTAAAATTTGAGTTTTAAAACCAACTCAATTGGCGGTACTAAGTAAGAAAAGCACAAGGCGGTACTTCTGTCGAAAACTAAGAAACCTATTATGGGCTGAAACAATTAATGCCTTATTTGTTTATAAAAACCTTAAAAAACGAAAGAGAAAAATATTGAATTATTTTTGTTATTTTTTATTTTAAAGCTGGTTTATTTTTTCATTATATACATATATATATATAATTTTACTAAATAAGTATTAAGATTTCATTAAAAAACCTATTTGCATTAAAAAACCTATTTGCAAATTCCCGGGAAAATGATTTATTTTAAAGTACAATCACAAGGAAATATTGTAAAAATTATTTTATTTTTAAAGCAATTTAAATATTATATAATGTTAATTAATGTATAAAAATTAGTTTGTATGTATGTAAAATAATAGTTTTTAAAATCAGAAATTGAAGTACTCGTAATTTATATCATACCTGTTAAGTATTGATTAATAATCGTAATGTTTAGTAATTAGATTACTTTTTTTTTTTTTTTTTTTTTTTTTTTTTTGAATGGTAAAATAAAGTGCTTTTCGTAATTATAGCACCATCCTAATTTTTTGAATTTCTAAAAAAGTACATTTATAATAACAAAACAACATTTCATTATGTGTAGTGTTAATGTAGAAGAAAAAATAACAATAAATTTTTGTAATTGTTAGTGTAATTTTTACTTCAGTATAAAACTTAAGGTTGTAGTTTTGTTAAATAAGAAGCTTTATTTACCAAAAATGTAGATGCTTAAATGTTAGTAATCTCCCCCTTAGAGCGTATTAAATTAAATATTCTATCCTTCGAACTCTTATAAAGATTATTTAATATTTCTTTGTCTATTTTCCCCAACTTTTCAATTATTTTTATTTCTAATCTTCAACACTGGTAAATTGTAAATATTCATGTCAGGAGACCAAGCTAGTCACTATAAAACCTCAATAGATTGGTTACGAAACCATTCCATACTATGTCTGCTGACATGAATTCTGGTATTGTCCTGTTAGAAAACACATTTTTTTCATTATTTTCTCTCAAAAAGGGGAGCAAGCTACAGCTAAGGACAGGAATATACTCTGCACTATTCATTCGCGTAGATGGTAACTGAAGTTCGAGCAAGAGACTACCTTCCCCACTTTGGTTCCTTTCTAAGGGCACGTCAGTAGTAACGATAACCATCTGGTCCTTCTAAATTCCACTTTTTTTCATCAGAGAATAAAAAATGAAGATAAAAAATTTTATATTCATTGTTTGTTATTATTGTAAAATTATTCTTACATTCTCCCAATTCCTATCCATATTAAGTTTTGCGAATTCGAACCTTTCTTTTTTGTGCCTAAGATATAAATGTGGAGCAACTTTCAATTTTGTCCTTTCGATGTTAGGATTGTGTTTAACTGCCCGCCAGATGGTTGAAATGCTGACGGCCTGGTCAAGACCCTGAGAAATTTCATAACAACTTTTTGATTTAACGTTCGGTGCGCGAATAAATCTTTCTTGGGCGACCCGTATGTTTCGCCTTACCATATCGGTCTTGGTTTTTCAGAAAATTTAAAACCACCTTGTGAGATCTTCCAAATTTTCTTGCGATGGCACGTACTGAAAGAGGTTGGTCTTTTAAAACTAAAATCTACCCCTGCGGCATGTATTATTAAACATTATCTTTATTATTAGCAAAAACAAAACAATAAAAAAATTAACTATTCTTCTTCCCCGCTTTTCAGAACTAATGGTGCTGTAATTATGCAAAGACCAAAAACCTTAATTTTTATACTGAATTAAAACAATTAAAAAATATATTGTTATTTTTCTTTTACATTAACACTAAACACAATGAAATGTTGTGTTGTTATTATATAAATGTACTATTTTAGAAATTCAAAAAATTAGGGTGGTGCTATAATTGTGAAGAGCACTTTACGATTATTTTTGGTTTGAGTAATCAATAATTAATTACTATTAAGAATGATAAAAAGTAATCAAATTATTTTCAAAGATTCTTTTTGATTATTTAAAATAATTGAGAATTCATGAGTTTTACAATTTATTCGAAACGGTACAATTTAATGTTTAATTAAGTTCGAAGCCAATTCACAGCTTCAATAAGGTTTTTTTCTTTTCGATTGAAGAAAGATGAAAGTCTAGATCCTTAAAATTCTCATCTAAGGAAAAATTTCAAAAATATATTCTGACATTTAAAAATCTTAAATAAAAATATTATTTATAAGAATATTTAACAATTATATCTTTTTTACGTACGAAATTGTAACACAATGATTATTAAAAGAAAATAGTTACTTTTGACAACGAATGGATCTAGATAAAAAGAATATGTCAAAAGAGTAAGTTGAAATGAGTACGATGCATTCGTGAAGAGTAATTGTAATTGAGTTCTGTTGGGAGGTTACTTTTGAGGGTTCCGGTTTGTAATTAATTTGTATTAATCGCCAGTAGCCCTAATAATTTTTAGATTTATTACTTGTAATCGTAATCAATTAGCAGTCAGAAAAAATTGTTTACTGAATTAAATTATCATTAAGATTCTTTTTAAAAAGTAACGTAATTGATTACTAATCGTAAACGCAATTTAACAGGTATATATATATTTAATAATAATTTAATAATAACAATAATATATAACTAATATACTAGATTACATACTATATACGTGTTATATATGAAAAATAATTGTTTTATCATACAGAAAACATTGAAAGAGTTGTCGAAACATGGACATGTAAAAAATGTACTCTCGTCAATTCGAGCAAAGATCATGCTTGTATTGTATGTGGAGGTTCTAAATTAAAAAGTATATCATTTGTGGAAGATATGACTCTACGTAAAGGAGAGTTTTGGACTTGCGCACAATGCACCTTAAAAAATTCCTTGGCCTTTGGGATTTGTAGCGCTTGCAAAGCTGTGAGAACACTGCCAATTGAAAGCGATGGCGAACGCTCCGTTGTTCCAATACCCGAAGGTATCTATTAATTTTTAAAAAACAAAAAGGTATTTAATTTAATTATATTTTAATTTTAGAATTACATCGGAGTATGAATCATACTGGTGCTAGTAATATTTTTATATCAGATGCAATTTCTCCAGGGTCTGGACCGCCTTCAGCACCGCACAGAACGTTACCAGTTAGTGTTACTCCTACGGCAAATCTACAACTTCCGCCTACACGAACTTCTAGAAGTCCCTCGCCAAGACAAAATCGATTAGCTTCCGGAGCAATACCTAAACGGCACAGTACGGGTGGGGGTCTTGGTATTGTGTCTCGTAATATGTCTACTACAACAACTTCTAGCAGCAATGGAATTGGTAATAATATCACCACTAGTCAGCAAATCAATCGGCATAATTCAAGTGGAAATACGCTGAGTGGCTCTATAAAGACCTGGCAATGTCCTGCATGTACATATGAAAATTGCTCAGCCTCTGTAGTTTGCGAAATGTGTTCGAGTCCTAGAGGTTTAGTTAATAATATTACAAAAATGGCTCTGTTGCACAAAACGAATAGACATTCGGCGGAGCTGCAGCAAGAGAGCAAGTTAATGGAAAACTTACGTAGAATAGAAGAAGCTGAAGCATTGCACAAATGGGAAAACATAATACAATACTGCCGCGACAATAATGAACTATTCGTAGATGACTCCTTTCCACCTGCCCCCAAGAGTCTCTATTATAATCCTCAACAAAGTATGTCTGAGGGAAATTCGGTGGTACAATGGCGTCGCCCTCATGAAATAAACTGCGATGGTGGTGCTTTCCCGCCTTGGGCAGTATTTCGAACCCCATTGCCATCTGATATCTGTCAAGGTGTTCTAGGAAATTGTTGGTTATTGAGTGCGTTGGCAGTATTAGCGGAACGTGAGGATTTAGTTAAAGAAGTTTTAGTCACTAAAGAAATATGTCAACAGGGGGCTTATCAAGTTCGTCTCTGTAAAGATGGTAAATGGACCACGGTCCTAGTGGATGATTTGTTACCGTGTGACAAGCGCGGTCATTTGGTATATTCTCAAGCCAAACGTAAGCAGCTTTGGGTGCCACTTATTGAAAAGGCTGTTGCGAAAATTCACGGCTGTTATGAAGCTTTAGTTTCAGGGCGAGCCATAGAAGGTTTAGCCACACTAACAGGTGCCCCATGTGAAAGCATACCACTTCAGGCCAGTTCTTTACCTATGCCAAGTGAAGACGAGTTAGATAAGGATCTTATTTGGGCCCAACTACTTAGCTCTCGTGGTGTACGTTTTTTAATGGGAGCAAGTTGCGGAGGTGGAAATATGAAAGTAGATGAGGATGAATATCATCGCAAAGGACTTCGACCACGACATGCATATTCTGTACTAGACGTTAAGGATATACAAGGTCATCGATTGCTGAAATTACGAAATCCATGGGGACATTTTTCATGGCGTGGTGATTGGTCAGATGACTCCGATTTATGGACTGATGAATTACGTGAAGCATTAATGCCGCATGGCGCATCAGAAGGTGTTTTCTGGATTTCATTTGAAGATGTATTAAACTATTTCGATTGCATAGATATTTGTAAAGTTCGTTCTGGTTGGAATGAAGTAAGACTCAAGGTATGTTCTTTTTTGATGTTAAGAATTTGTGTTTTCTTATGTCACACTTATTTTCAGGGAACTTTACAACCACTATGTTCAATGTCGTGTGTTCTTTTAACGGTCTTAGAGCCTACTGAAGCAGAATTCACATTATTCCAAGAGGGCCAAAGAAATTCCGAAAAATCGCAACGTTCCCAGTTAGACTTGTGTGTAGTAATATTTCGAACGCGATCTCCGGCTTCTCCGGAAATTGGGCGTTTAGTAGAGCATAGTAAACGACAGGTAAAACAAAAATACGCATATTCGTAAATAAAGTGAAAAAGTAGTTGCTAACTTTAGGTTCGAGGTTTCGTTGGCTGCCATAAAATGTTGGAACGTGATATTTATTTACTAGTTTGTTTAGCATTTAATCATTGGCATACAGGTCTAGAAGATCCCCACCAGTATCCACGCTGTATTTTGGCTATACACAGTTCCAAACGTTTACTTGTGGAACAAATAACTCCACCACCACATCTTCTAGCTGATGCCATTATTAGTTTAACATTGACAAAAGGGCAACGCCATGAAGGTAGAGAAGGCATGACGGCTTACTATCTGACCAAGGTAATTTATTTTCTGAAAAAGAAAGAATTTTAGACTCCTTTACATTTTAAACTCTTTTCAGGGTTGGGCAGGACTTGTGGTAATGGTTGAAAACAGACACGAAAATAAATGGATCCATGTAAAATGCGATTGCCAGGAAAGTTATAATGTTGTTTCTACAAGAGGTGAACTAAAAACTGTTGATTCAGTACCTCCACTTCAGAGGTAAATAAACTACAATTCTCATAGCTGGATTTCGAATATAGTCTTTTTCTCTTTACAAATTTCTTCCAAACGCACTCAGGCAAGTTATAATTGTACTTACCCAGCTCGAAGGTAGTGGTGGTTTTAGTATTGCCCACCGTCTAACACATCGCTTGGCAAATTCTCGCGGTCTTCACGACTGGGGTCCTCCGGGAGCAACACATTGTCCGCCAATTGAAAGCGTACATGGTTTGCATGCACCGCGTTTAATAACATAAACGACAAGTTAAAAAAACTTTATTTGCATCACTCAACATTCTAGTCCTCGTTGTCACTCGTATAATTATTAAAGGCAACGAAAATTTCTTACACACACACAATTACATTCTAAACATAAAAACTCGATATCTCATATATTTGATCACATTGAAAAAAGAAACTGTCTTAGTGTACGTATTTGGTTATATATGTATATATATAGACATATATACATAAATATATATACAAATGTATAATATTGTCATATATATGTCATACATATGTCTATATAATATATAGTGTGTCTCACATTGATAAGATCACATCTATTTACCAAATATCTATTAAAATAGAACTTTAATCGATTAGGTTCGTTTTAAAAATTTATTTATGTTTTCATATACTTTTAGGAAATACTATATTTATATACTTTATTATTGTTATTGTTTGATTTATGTTACGTAATCCATATTTCAGTGTTGATCATATTATAAGATCACTTCATTTGCTTTCGTTATAAAGAAGTGATAATAAATATTCTAATAAAAATTTTTTTTCAATTGTTTACGTTTATTTAAAATAAATCTGAAAAATTAAATTTAAATTAAAACTGAATATTTTTAGTAGTTGCTGTAGTCTAGTAGGCAGTGTGTTGGCTTATTATATGTGAGGCCTCGATTCAAACCCCTTTCAGATACCACCAACTAAACGAAATATAAAAAATATTTCTTCTTCGACTTACTTTACGCAGATTTCTGGCAAAACCTCTGCGAATAAATTAAATTGCCATGAAAAGTTTCTCAAAAATTTGTCGTTCGAAGTATACACTTGTTTTCATCAATTTTCTCCCATTCTTCTAAAATTTTAGCTTTAAGTGAATGCAAGTAATCAAATTGATAGTTATCGGTGAAAACCCAATTATATTGCATTCCCCATCTTAATCGATTAAAATCTGGAGAACAAGCTAACGAATACATTATATCCATAATTTTTGATATAAACCGATTGATTCTCTGAGTACGAAATTCTGTAGAACTGCCACGTTGTTCACCTGAAACATTCTTTTTTCTATGGAGATTTGTGATAGGAATGGTGGAAAATTAATATAAAAAAATGCTTTTAAAAACTTAATGAGTACTATGAGAAATATCATATTTAGTTTAATTTTAACCAAACGTAAGCAAGTTAACAAACAAATTTATTATTTATTTGCTTCTTTATAACGAAAATAAATAAATTGACAGTTATGAAACTATCAATAATGCATTATGTGACACAAATCAGTCAAAAGGAAGTATATAAATATAGTATTTCTTGAAAGTAAATAAATAAATAAATCTTCAGAAGCAATCTATTCGATTAAAATTATATTTTAGGAGATATTTGCAAAACTGAAGTGATCTTATAAATGTGAGACGCACTATATATGTATATATATATGTATATGTAAGCGCATGTCTATATATATAATTATATATGATCTTTAATATTATTATGTATGATTACAATTTAAATGTAGATTTATTTATTTATAAAAGTGGTGTAATTACATAATATTAAGCAGATATTTAAAGAAAATAAATTCAAAATATTAAACAAACATTAATGTCAAGTTATGCATTTAGCTGTTTCAAAACCGACGGTCTAATACGGCTGTTATCTATCTTTCTTTTGATCATAATTTTTTTAACTTTTTTTAATTAAAAAAATTACCTGAAACAAAAGTGGTGATTCATACCTGACCATATTTCGAGCATTTCGAACTGATTATGCAAGTAATTTGCAAGATATAAAGAAATTTTAAGAGGCTGCAAGCGTATATGGAAATCTATACCTGCAGAAATAACTATAAATCTGGCTAAGAAGAGTTCAAGTAAGAGAAACTAAATGGCATCATGAGAACACTTTTAAATGTATATCACTGCATTATTTCGCTAATTTTTTAGTTACCAGAACAATTTTTTACGATTTCTTATGTATACATTACCCTTTCTCCATGTACGGTAAGGAGTGTTTTCCTTACCGGCAGCAATATAGAGCAACTAAGTAAAATTTACTTCGTCGTTTATAAAGCTGCTTTGTCGGTTATAAAGCTGCTGAATATAGGTATTTTAGGCAAAAGATACCAATTGTTCCTTTTAACTTCTGCGACCGTCTAGTTAAAACCAAACCGAACACTTCGAATTTGAGTTTTGTAATGTTTTCTCTTTATTTAAAAATAAAGTTTCCTACTTACAATACAACTAACAGTTGCAGACAGAAAAAATGCAGGAGACAAATTTCGAAGTTGTTTAATGTATGTATATGTATATGTACATATTATAGAATGCATATAATAAGACATAAATCGTGATAACAGAAAATATGCAGGCACAGCACAGTCTTCCGTTTCTCATTATTTATTTCTTCTTGAGTCTCTTCGGAAATTTCATCAAATTTATTGGCTGGCCAACTAGAAGAGGCAAGTTCCTGCACTGTTGAGCAGCGGGAAAAGTTGAGGAGTGTTGCCAGAGACAATGTAAAATAATGTGAATCTGTCCAGAATGTCACCTCGGGTTTTTAGCAACAAAAAGTTTTTTAATTTTTAATTTTTTTAAGCAAAAGTTGAGCTCCACACAATTCCAGTTTTAGAAAAAATTTTCTTTTCTAGATTATAGACGTGCAAAGTCAAAACATATATACCATATATATAACAGTTACTATGGGTATAAATGAGGGAATGAGTGTAACCAATGTTGTGTAGTTTAGCTTTTGCATACACACTGTACTCATAAAAACCAATACAGTTCCTTATTGTTTTGATTACAGTATTTCATAGGATATGTTTTTCCTTTTGAAATAAGTGTTGTAACCATACATACATAATTGGCAATTTCAACCCTTCAGTCAGGATTACGGTCTAGCTACTCATACCATTTATGTTGTGTGTGTTAATTTTATACATGAGTGGCGGGATCTACAGTTTAAAGTCGACTCCGAACGACAGATTATTGAAAAACTTTTCATTGCAATTTTATTTACTCTCAGAGTTCTTGCCAGAAATGTGCTGAGAGGAGATTGATGAGGTGTCTGACCGGGGTTTTGAACCCTGACCTTTCGTCTAATAAGCCAACAAAAATCCTGACTAGTCTACGTCGACTTCAAGCATAAGTATTTTTAAATATTCATGGTGAAACAAATATATACATAAGTAAACTTTTGTGCTGTAAGTAAATGTGAATAACAACAAAGCGACCGTCCAGTGAACAATTTACTAAAACCGCCATGTCTCCGGAACGCTTTCATCTATCTACATCGAATAGGCCGTTGCGAAGCCGACAATTGATGGAAGAACCTTTCACTATCAACTGACCACTTTCCCCTCAACTTAGGCCTGCCATATTCACATCCCTACATCTCCAGGCCCTACCTGTTCCATTCCCCTTTTTCCCCAAAAAAATTTTTTTGACCCTATTTTTTCAAAATTATTCATTTCTACCTTCACTGTACAACAATCTTTATATAAATTATTCATATGAAATTTTATTTGCATGGCACAATAAGTTACTTATTGTATTCCACCATCAACTACCAGTATTTGATTGTGAGAAATGTAGGAAAACAAATATGTTACTCTTATTCTCTTTTTATCCATTCGCACTATAACTGCTACAAAATATAACAATACCAACTTATAATTGAAACACATAACCGCTCATCTATACGCACAGAAACATGTGCCAATAGTTGTAACTGTGCACGTTTTTACTCTAGATTTCGCGGTGAAAAGATGAACAGGGATATAATCAGAAGAATCCAGAGCTCGAATGTAAAAACAGCAACTGTAAACACGAATTTATGAGTCATAAAAGCCATGAAGTTGTTTTGATTGGGCAGAGGCAGCAAGACAGAAGCGAGGAATTTTAAGCGAAGGCAGAAATTGAAGATCTGAGACAAATTTTTGCCACGCTGTAAACAGAATTATTCCAGCCGCTTTTTAAAATCCGTCCTGATGATAAGCGGAACCAAAAGTCTAAGGGGATTAAAGAGCGACGTCGAAAACCATAATATTGATCTTTTCGTGATTTTATCATCTAATTCAGATATTGGTGAGAACAAGAATTAAAAATGTCGTTATTTTGATCCCATGGTTTACCAAGAGCATTAGTTATAGAGACTCTTCAATATTCAAATCTTTCACAGTGGTGTCATTTTGGTTAGAGTGCCATTTGTCCAGCTGGAAGCAACAACGAGCTACTACTTCCGTAACTTCCCTTTTTATTTGGGTTAGTCCTTCCAAAATATCTCCGCCACACAAAAAGTCATCAACATAAAATGATAGTTTTATAGACAAGTTCGATCTCATCTGAATATCGATCGGCAAGGAAGTGAAGATTTCTGATGGCGAGGTATGGTATAAGAGACATTCCATAAGTAACAGTGTTAAGCTGGTATTTATGAATTCCTTCTTCTTCTGCAGACTTTCTCCATGAAATGTATTAAAATTTTCTGTAACTCAGAGCGATGAGAATCTGACGATACATTTTAACGATATCAGCCGTGCTTGAAAAACGATAAAGACGAAAACGAAGCAGACTGTTGTACATTTCAACCTGTGTTGTAGGGTCAATCATTAAACTGTCGTTAATTGATTTTTGAAACGATGTTATACATGAAGCGTCGGAAACTACTCTTAATTTCGTTGATTTCTATTCAACTTGAAAACACAATGTTGAGGGATAAAATAATAGGGCTCATTTAAACGGGGGTTGCGAACTAAGCTTAAATGACAAAATTTAGCATTTTAAGATCATTATTACGACCAAATCGTTTCTCTTGGGGTGTAAACCTTTTTAAAGCTACATTCTTCGAAAGACCAAAAGAGTCAGGAGAATCCTTAAAAGGCAGCTTAACAACAAATCTACCATTGGATTAATGATACACCGTTTAATCAAAGAACTCGGATTGTTTTTGTTTTAAACCATTTAATCTATTATCATTTTCCTCGATTTCCCATAAGCGCTGGAGTTTCTTCTTCTAGTGACAACATACACGAGCCTTAAGTTTTAGATTGATTCGAATTATATCGACCAGCAACAAACCAACCAAACAATGTTTTTTGTAGTTTATGCAAGTTAGAACCAAGTTTAATTTGACCCACCGAAAAAATATCAGAAAGTTTCCGTATCAATGAGTAGATCAATTCGTTTGAATTTAAAATATTTATAATATTTGGAGGGAAATTCCAGGATGATACATCAAGTTTGAGATCGGGTTGGTACGAAATATGATTTGTGCTTGATTTTAGTGCGACTTTTCAGTACCAGAAATTTGAGTAGTGCGTTTAGTGTGAGGTAGATGTAATTTTTGAGAAAATTTATCCGAATCCAAGAATCCAAGAAAGCACATCCCAATTGGAAACAACCAGTAGAATCACAAATTAAAACCATGGCTGTAGCAAGCAGAACCGGAGAAGATTTTTCCATATGGTTATGGATCGAGGCAAAAATTTCTTTCACGGTTGAATGAGAAGTATTAGGGGTTGATTCAGCAGCAGGAAACGAAGGCCTTGCTGGCTGAAAGCGATGAAGTAAACTATGATGAGACCGCTAACAAAATTTGCATTTAAACAAGGAGGAACAGCTATTTAACTGATGCCCTTTCGTTAACATTTTCAAAACGAGAACAACGACTAACAGTACGATCGGATTTTGAACAAAGTGGACAAACACGTTTTGAAACCGGATATACCTAGGATTTAGAATTTTTAGATTTAGGATTATGAAAATTGCAATAATTTTTACTAATATCGGAATGTGTGTGGCTACTATCAATTGACTCCAAAAACTGGCAGTGCCTTTCCAGTACCTTAGCGCAATCGTCCCATGGTGCATGTTTATTGAAATCCAAGGACTCTTTCCACTTTCTTCTGGTATCCTCGTCTACCTTTTGCATCACAATGTAAATCAACATACAATTAGCGATGTCACTAGGTGAGTCAAGCGATTGTAGGGAACTATAAAGAGCAGAAATATTATCAACAAGACTACGTAATTGAGCGCCACTGTATTTGGATATGACGGGGAGTTCAAAAAGTATTATAATATTTTCCATAAAAATTAGTGAGCTATTGTCATAACAAACTTTTAGCATTTCTAGTGTCTTCGGATAATTTTCATTTGTGATTTAAAAGGCCATAACCGTTTCAACTTGAAAATAAATTGTAGAATCTGACATCGCTGCGTTATTACCATTGTCAGCAAACCGAGCCTGAATATTCATATTGTTTATGATGTACAAATCTTCAATTTCAGGCCTACCATTGTCTTCAGGATCATATTCCTCTATTTGGGTTTGATACGTTAAAATTTGCTTGAAATACGACTCCAAAATTCCCAAACGACACTTCAGGTGTCATAGTAAGATATATTCTTATATAGAACCACACCAAAATGTTCTCGCACTAAAGCCCTTTTTTCGCACGAAGAGTACACCGAAAAAATGTATTTTTTATTTGAATTTGTTTCCCGAATCTTATTGTCTCTTTTTTAACTTAATTTAATTATACTTTCTTTTACTCTTGTCCACTTGAACGAAAGTCTTTGATTCTTGCACGGACCGCACCACGAAAAAATTATAAACAATTAATGTTCGCGCCCCACGTTGGGCGCCAAATTAGTACTGATTATTAGTACTAATGCTGAATTAATACTAATTTTCATTGTGTGTCGTTAGATTTTCGAAGTTGCGTTGTTTTGCGTAATTTTTTTTCAAATTTTTTTAAAATTTCCTTTTTTTTCTAAACGATGGCACTACTTTCGTTTCTAATTGTACCACGCTTTCAAAACTTGAGGATTCCCCCTCTAATTAGAAATAATACAGCTTTATTTTTTTTTATTGTTTTTCTAATTTTAGATTTCAGTTTCAATTAGTGTGTTATAAATTAAGCGAATTTTTTTTATGTAATAAAGTTTTATATAATTTTTGTTTTTTAAATGTTTATTTTGCTCAATTTTTTTAAATAGTATTTTCGTAACCCTATCTTCAATCTTTACATGTTTTGCTATAGAAAATTATAATTCACTTTGCGTCGTTTCAATTCGCGTCGTGTTTTTTTTTTTTTTTTTTTTTTTTGGAACGTAACCCATGACGCCAAAGTGAGTTAGGGTGTATGTATATATTATCAATAAGACATAAATCATGATAAAACAAAAAATAGAAACAGTTAGCAAAAATAAAATGAGAAAAATAGTAAAAATTATTATTTTAAGCAATTAAATTATTTATCATTTAATTATTAATTAAACACACATTGACCTAAAAGTCTATTTAAAATTGTTCATTAGAAGTATAAAAGAATATTTCTTAATTATTTTCCTTGGGACATACATATACATATGTCCTTGCCGTTAAGTAGTAAAAGGTAGTTATTCTTCGTTGGTAGGTGTTGCGTCAATTAATAGAATATCGTGTATAAAGTACCACAATTTATTGATTACGAAAATTAACTAAGATCTAGAGTTAATCCCTCCAGCTTATGTTGATAGTTTGCCTACCTGTACACAAATCAAATTTTAATAGGTCCAAATGGAACATTACTAGATCATATTTTTTGTTAATTTGTTTTACTTAAATGTCCTACCTGCATTCTCAACATTAGATACGTATACCTTTATCATAATGTTAGATCAAAATTCTTTGATTTATTATCATCCATGATTTAATTTTCCTGGATTTGAAAATCTTCACATCCTCTGCGAATAACAAGAATAAATAAGTAATTATTGAAATATTCAACAACGATAATGTTGTATTTGTAATGTTAAGAAAATATTCACAATATTCATACGCATTGTGGCAAATGAAATATGAATATATGAATAAATATATTGTTAAAAGTAAATTATTGATAAAAAAAATATTTTTGTTTGGGTAAAGTTTGTTGGTATTTGTTAAATTTTATGATATTTGTGTAGGAAATTTATTTATTTATTTATTTTTTTGAGAATGTCAAAATTAAACTCCAAACATGTAATGAAAGTGATGATGGTATTGAGTTCGATGATGGCAGCTTGACTGATCCGGATGTCAGGGGACCGAAAAAGCAAAGTGTTGAAAAAAAGAAAACTACGGTGAAAAGAGGAATCTTGATCTCAACAGCATTGATGAATGTGATCAGACGCATACAGTGCTGCTGGCACTTCTGTTTGGTAAATTCAAGCAATGATCAATTTGCTTGCTTTTGCAATTTAATAGTCAATGCTATCAACACTGTTAGTGTTAGATATATTCTTATTTTCATATTCTTGGTAATTGATCGGAATTCTTAATATACCTTCCATTGTACACATAATGCTGAATCAGCATTATTTATGTATAAATTCTGAATAATTTTAGGGGTAAGAATCAATCAGTAAATGACATCCAAACTATGCGCTTCTTGTGGACTTGGTTATAACAACTAACAAATCTTGTTGTTTTCCTATTTACAAGCGTGTAGTGGCGATAAATTACTGAGCTCTGATCCATATCTATTTAAGTCTGTGCATATGTTAGAATACCCTGCCAAAAGAGGAATTTTGGACTAATCGTAAAATCGTAGGAAATAGAATTGCTAATAGTAAATTTTCCTCTGGAAAGGGACTCTTTCAGAAAAGTCAGTGATATTCTCAAGAATATTTAGCTAATTTCGGTGGTATAAATTTGTAAACTGTTGTATGAAAGGACAATAAAATAGTCACATTGGATTCAAAAATTATGGACCAAAATCCTAAATCTGCTGTCCACATGTTGTCACAAACTCATGGGCGAAAAAATCTTATCTAAAATCGCGTAGATTTTTGGATGAAGAAAACCATGCGAAGAAGCTTAGAAGGCCTACACTTGTCCTCACAAGCAGTCCGCTAGGATCAAGCCAACCACTGGCCTTAATAGGCAAACAAAAATTCGATGAATACATATATACGAAATATGCTGACTTCGCTCAACAGCGTTTCAAAAAAATGTTTCAAAAATTTTCACTCATCTTAAGTGAATAATAGAATATAAATATAAATTTCTCAGAGTTTATTTGCTCTTTTTTCATAACTATGTTAACTTTTATTATTTTAGCTCGATGTAATGAATGATTAATTTCTAATATGAAATTTTAGTAAATATGTGTTTTCTTATATTTATGCATCTATGCGATTTCATATAAAACATTTAATTTGATAATTTTTAGTTAAACTTTCTTGGGTAGATAGATTTTTGTTTAAAAATTTAGTTTTATATAGTATTGTATAGTTCTTTTTAAGCTTACTGTATATACGAAATGTGACAAAAGTAAGCATAAAGGTGTAATAGTTAACTCAAAATAAAAAAATATATTATATATTTTATTAAAGAACATCAATATTCATAAAGAAACTGCATATTATCGCTCGCTGTATATATAGAGTATGTTACAAAAGGAAGCATAAGAGTGTGTAAGTTAACTCAAAATAAAAATAAAATAATATATATTTTCTTTATTTAAATTTTATTACAGACAATTAATACTCAAATATAATGGATACTAATCTTTTATTTGTTAATTTTTTAGAAGAAAAAAATGCTTTGATTATTAAATAAAAAATAATGTGGGACATTCAATTCAATATTGTTTTGGATATCCTTTTGGTTTTAACACTCATTGAGGTCTTACATGTATTAAATCTACCAAATGCCTTTATGTTGATCGTTTTTAGATTAGCTTGATCCTGCACTTCTATTGTTCGTATTTTGAGACCAAGAAGATCCCAAAATATCTCTATTGTGTTGAGATCATGTGACTGAGATGGCGATTTAGATTGTTTTGTGTGATTCTATAGAAATAAAAAGGTATTCCTTAAACTTAAATGCGTGGCACTTTCTTTCAAATTATTCTTCAGAATATTTTGACACACATTCAACCGCATTTCGATCAAAAGAGATAAATTATCACACTTTTCATGCTACCACCTGGGTAACAATCTTGTCTCAATGTGGTGGCTTAAGTGTACCTATCCTTAACGTGTTTGGGGATGTGGTACATAACTAAAGGTTACCATAATATCGTGAGAGCACTGTTTTCCAACTGATGTCCCTTAGGTGATCTTTTCGATCACGTATATTTTTCTATACTCCCTAATCTGGAACGTTAAGCGATCGGTGCTCATCAGAGATGAGGGTCAGGGGTCTAATCCGACTGTATTATAACGAAGCCCCACTGATACTTGGGCGTAAGTAATAGATTTTCTACCAATCCCTTGCCATGCTAGCGGGGGCTATGGCATGATCGCTCTCTCTTGGAAATCACACGTGGGATTTACGCGGATAACGAACGGAAAGACAAGAACATGAACATAATGAACTGTGATGACGACCTGGCCTTTGAAACTGTACAAGACCCGTCCATCTCCATTGCGCGAATTCAGGCGAGCATTGTTGAGGAAAATAATGAGATTACTACTGGGAGCAATGAGGAGGTGAAAAATTCACTTGTTAGGTAGGATGCTTCAAACCCAATAGAATCAGCTACTGATTCGTATTGCATATCTTGAGATTTGCTAGCTCTGACGTGGATTCCATCTCTATTAAGCAGCAGAAGATGATGGCTCGACACAGAGGTACTGTTTCGCGGTATGGAACCAACTACCCGAGCGATGTCTTTTCACGATCCGTTGACTCTGGCAAAAATGATAGGCCCTTGAGTGCGGATAAGAGTGTAGAGCCAATTGCTTCTAGTTCCAAAACCGCAAGCAAGGGTCTGGAAGGGTTCTGCACCCTTAGTCCCAACTGGGGTAAAGAAGACTTCTCGAGTCTACGGATAAAGGAAAAGGAGTAGAGTATCGGTAATCCTTTATTCCAGAAGAAAAAAGGAGTAAGGTCGGAAGCGAAGGAGGGCACTTCGATAGCTCAGTCTCTAATGAAAAGAAATAGATCTGGCGAGGTATTTCCCTCGGGCTCAAAGCGTCCGAAAAAACAGGGGAGCCTGGGAACTAACCCTTCTCTTCAATTGGCTTTCATCGACAGATCAGATTTAGATGGCAAAATCTCTCCTGAAAAATGGCAACTAATTGAAGAAAGGCTCATCGAGTTTATGATAGAGGAAAACTGTAACGGCTGTAATGCCGCATATCCTCTACTGGTTGGTCCAAAGGCATGAAGGTAGTGGATTGAGAAAACGAGAGAACTGTAAAGTTCCATGTGGATGCAGTGTAGCGGCTTGGTGGTGCTCTAGCCCGGTGATAGATTGGAGGTGATCCCTCAGTCCGACGTCCCTCTGCACTCAATGGTGACGGTATGGATCCCGCCTACTTTTAGGCAGATTAATGGTTTTCAGATCGCAGCCTTCCGTTACTGGGGAAGGCTGCGATCTTCGGGGAAGGCTGCGATCTTCGGAGATCACATCAGGCCAAGAGATGTGGGTTGGCACACCTAAAATTCTGTCAACCGGATAGAGGTGATGTCAGGCACCTGGAGGAGGCTGATACATGCCGTATGAGGCTGCAACTCCTAATGATGGCTTGATTGGACTGCTGGTGGAGCATAAGAATAGGAAAAGATGTCGCCTCGTCTTGGGTTATGATACCAATGCTCATCACATCCAATAAGGCAATGCTGACATAAATACTAGGGATGAGCCGATTTTGAATTTTATTATTCTCAATGGGCTTAATATTTGTCCCATTAGTAATATACCGACTTTTAGAAATCGTGTTAGGGAAGCTATAATTTACATTACGTTCTCTAACATGGATAGGTCTATAATAAGGGAATGGAAGGTTTCAGATGAGTGTTCTTTCTCTGGTCACCGACTCATATAATTCAGTATTAATCTATCTAGTGGCTTTTATAACTCTTAGGAATCCAGGAATAACCAACTAGATCAAATTTGGGGAGGCTGTGGAGGAGGAACTTAGGGTCCTTAGGGGTCATTTCTCTCCTGGCATCGATAATCGAGTTGGATCTTTGATGGATATTTTGTTGTCTTGTTATAGAGATGCTTGTCCCCTCACTTACCCGGGTAAGAGGAGCCAGCCAGTTTTAAAAATTATAAAAAGGGAAATAGAGCGCTTAAAAAGAACCACTTTAATGAGTTTCTGCGGAAGTATCGAGGATATTGCCGATGTGACTAGTTTCCATAGAATACAGCCTAAGGACCCCAAAAGAACGTTGGCACGCGGACAGCTTCGAGAAAAGAAACCTTTGGCACTAGCTGTAATGCTGGCATGATGCCCGACTTGGAGAAGATCATTGTCAGGGATAGGGTCAATTGGGCTACAAATATCTTTAAGCCAGGTACAGATGGTATCTTTCCGGCTCGGTTTCAGCATGCTGGTGATACATTATACAAATACCTGGTGTATATGAATAAATACTGTCTCCAGTGGTGTAATATACATGATGATTGGAAAGATGTGCTTTTGATGTTTACATCGAAAACCGGTAAGCCCAGTCGCGTCGGCCCTAAAGATTATAGACCGATATCGTTCTCATCCTTTCTTTTGAAAGCTTTAGAGAAACTTATCGATCTATATTTGAGGTCAAACATAGACCGGGCTCTGTTGAGTAGGTCACAACATGCTTACAATCGGTTGTGATCGCTCTTCAGGCGAATTTGGCTAGGGGTGAGTACACACTGTCGGCCTTCCTTGGTATTGAGAGGGCCTTCAGCAATGTTACCATTTCTTTAATTGAGAATTCACTCAGGGATATACATGCCTCATGCTGGGTAATGGACTAATCCGTTAGAGTCTGGGTGGATGTTCTATCGTTAAGCGTGCAAACAGAGGTACTCCACAGGGGAGTACCTGTTGGCTTCTGGTGGCTAATGTTATTGCGTCTATGATGTGGTTATTCTGGTAGGTGGTAAATTTTTGTCGAGGCTGGAAGAAGTAATGAAGTCTGCGCTTGGAACTTTATCCTCTTGGGTTTATTTTTTTTTTTTTTTTTTTTTTATTTATTTTATTTATTTAAGTCTTGGAAATCCTTACAGACTATAACAATATATCCTTACAAATATTTCAACAACAAAAAACATTTTCAAGAATGGAAAAACAAACAATGAAGATTATTAGTTAAGTGAAGGAAAGAATGAAGAAGGAATTTAATGCTCTCTATCTGTGTAGGAACTCCATAGGTAAGAGCTGATATCTTCCGCCTAGGGCCATTCGCTGGATATATCTGGCAATTGTTAGATCTGTTATTACTTATGGTTGTGTTGTTTGGTGGAGTGCCTTGGATAAGAATTTTTAACGAAAAATCTTGGATAAGGTTCAGCGGATTGCCTTCTTGAGTATCACAGGAGGAGGAAGTGTTGTCTTCAGACTGCTCTTGATGCTATACTCTGTCTGACTCCGTTAGATTTGTAAAGCAAGCAGTGTGTAGCGAGCAGCTCCATACATCTGAGCAAATCGAGCTACTGGAAACAGCTCTAGGTTGGACACTCTAGAATTCTGAAAGTCGCCTTTTCTGAGGGGACTTTCGGAAAAAATCACCGACTATATTATGCCTGAGGCTATGTACCTGCCTGGTTTCAGGGTACTTATTCCGAATAGGTCACAATGGAATTGTGGGAAAATCAAGGGGCAGAAAAGTATACCCATCTATTGAGGCCATAGCTGGTATACCTACTTTCTACTACTGCCCTAAGGGCCATTGCGTCGGTCTCATGCAAATCACGGCTCGTCCGCGAATGCAAGGAGTTGTTAAGGACTCTTGGATCAAACGGTACACGTTAATGACACGGCGGATGCTTTCGCTAGGTTAGGTTTGGCGTTGAGGGAATAGATCTGGTTGTTATATTTCTAGGTGTCTATGGCCTGCTATAGACAGTGTAAGAACAGGTTGACTGCTGGGCATGGATAAGACTAGTTTAAGATTAGTTATTGCGTTTATTATGGTGCATTGAGAGATTAGATCGCCTACAAGGATCTGGAACAGATCCCAGCCGAACTGTTGTAGGGTATGTTGCGATGAGGAAAAGTTTGAACTATCGTCAGCTCTGTAACTGGCCTTAGTAAATTGAAGATGAAGTTGGCAGGGGTTTCTTTAAGAGTTCTAATTCTGTGTCGAAAGCTGACATCAAGGCTCTACATAGATTTATTACTAGTTTGAGCTTGTTGAGAAGTGCTAGGGCTTCAATAATATAGTCGCGCTCTCTTGTGTGTTTGTTAGTCTGTGTATTCCTCCGCTTGTTTATTGCTAATTTTTCTTTATTTTGTTAAAACAAATTTATTATTATATCCTTTAAATTCTATCTTTTTCCCTTCAATCACTATTTTGTTATTGCAGTTGTGAAGAAATATTTTAATTATGAAGAATACAACCTTTCCTTTATAATGATAAAAAGAAAACGGCATATTGTCTCTTTCTCAGATTGTTTGTCTGTTTTGTTTATTTACATTTTTTTTTAAATTTTAGGGTGTGTTTTCTTTATTGGCGCTTTTGTAAAAAATAAAGTGAAAAAGGTGAAAAAGTAAAAAAAATATTAATAAATAATAAAAAAAAAACATAATGAAAAATAATAAAATTGGTGCCAAATAGTGTCGGTATTTATTTGCCGCCAATAAAAGTAACGCAAAAGCAACCCATTAGCTATACAAGTGGAAAAGTTGATGGTGGCAGTAAAATTACAGGTAAGTTTTTTTTGTAAACAACTTAGAAACATTAATTTATAAACATTAGTTAATAGAATTAATAAAATTAATAAGTGAAGTAAAATAATAAGTGAAGTGAACAAAATAAATGAAATAAGAAATTAATAATATTGTGTACATTTAATATAGAAAAACACCAAAGGAGTTTGATTGAATTTGAGTCGAGCGGTTTCTTTGCTATTTCCTTTTGTAACAAGAAGTATACAGGAAAGTTGTAAGTACAAATAAATATATGTATTTTATAAAATAATTAAATAAATTTTTTACAGGAGCCGAAAATACATACGATACTTTTCTACCAGGCCCAAACTTATATCGATTTCCGGAGAATGCTTCGAGGTAAGTGCTATAATTTATATATTATTGTTACGTTTTTACCTTTTAAAAACGTTTAAAATATGAGCTCGTAGATTGCAAATAAAAATAAAAATAAATTTGTGTTTAATTTTAATTAAACTCTTTATTTTTCACACAACTTTTGTGTGCCACTGTTCACAACTTGTTTTAACAACAAGACTAGCTTTATTCGTTATTCCTTTTGTTTATGCCCTTTGCGATAAACAATAACAATTTTTACACAATTGTTCTGTAGATCTTTATAACGGAGATCTTCAAACCACGATTGCTTTCTTCACACGCACAGTGTGTTCACACAAGACTGACTGAACTTTTTTTTTATCACTTTTAAACTGTCCCATTGCGCCCAGTATGTTTTTGTAAGAGGACTTTCTGCGGATATCTCATTTCTGGTAGTGTGTCCTCTTCCTTAGCTGCCATAATTTTCACTAATATTGGGTCGCTTCTTTGTGCTTCGGACCAGTCTTCGTTGGCTTCGATTTGCGTTAGCCGGAGGTCGATGATGGATTCCTTCTTCTCGGCTCTCACGCAATGTCTACACTCCAAATTACAAGGTCGGCTTGAGAGAGCATCAGCATTCCCATGTTTTATGCCTCTTCGGTGTTCAATGCTGAAGTCGTAAGTTCTGGGAAGCGCTCAATCCAACGTGCTAGCTGTCCTTCATTGCTCTTGAATTGCAGCAGCCATCTCAGTGCGGTATGATCAGTCTTTAATAGAAAGTGTTGGCCATACAGGTACTTATGATAATGTTTTATGCATTCCAGCACTGCAGGCAGCCCACATCGGGTCACACAATAGTTCCGTTCAGGCTTCGACAGTATGCGGTTATAGTAGCCTACGACTTTTTCGGTACCATTGATCACTTGGAAAAGTACACCACCAATACCATATCCGCACCAATACCATATCCGCTGTCCAAAATGAATTTTTTCCCGGAACTGGATACGCCACAACTGGTGCAGCACACAATAGGTCTTTTAATGTCTGGAATGCCTTTTCCTGTGACTCACCGCGTTGATACACCCTTGATTTTTTGGTGAGCTCATGCAAGCTCGCAGCCACACTAGTAAAGTTAGGCACAAAGCGTCTGCAGTATGTGCATAGTCCCAAAAAACTGCGTAATTAATGACGATTCTGGGGACGAGGCCAGTCCTTTACTGCTCGTATCTTATTCTCATCCATGGATATGCCATCTGC
>QOCX01000809.1:0-43634 GCA_005959815.1 Sarcophaga bullata
TTTCTTTGAATCATGTCCATTTACTTTCCTATTAAGCTTTGGCAAAATTATGTCTTAAACATTTTTAAAAATATTTTTTATACGTATATTGCATGCAGACAAATTTTCAAGTGCTTAGTAAAAATGCGAATTATTTTTTAAATAAAGTTTTTTATTTAACAAAACAATGTTTTTGAATATTTAAAATTCTTTTTATTAGAACGAGAATTAGTAACAAAAAAGAAGAAAAAGTAAAAGACAAAGACAATTAAAAAAAAAAAACTAAAAGTATTATTATTGGATTATGATTAAGCTGAAGAATGTTTATTGTTTAAAAGCATTAACGCTACCAGTTCATTATAAATTAAATGAATTAAAAAAAAAACGATTTAAGAAACCCAATGCATATTAAATTGATATTAACTAATTATTAAAAAACAAAACTCAATACTATATTTATAAATCATTATATATTCTTACATACGAATGACAAGTAAAAAAAAAAAACAAAAATAAAATGAAAATGAAAATGAAAATGTCAAGTAAAATATATAAGAAAAGCTTGCATTAAATGTTTATTTGTTTAAGTAAAATGTTAAGCTTTAACAAACTTTTTATTTTTCTTATTAAATTTTTACTTTTCTACTCCCAATTATAAGTGCAGTGTGTAAAAAGGGTAATTTTTTAATATTAAAAATTTTAAGCATACCTTTAAGGGGCACTGGAAAATATCAGCCATTGAATTTATATCTTCTAAACATTTCTGTTGTTGAAGAAAAGAGAGGAGCAGTACAAAAATTAAAACAGTAATTGTGTGAATGAAGTGCAATGTTTCTAAATGTTTTGCAGAATTAGTTAATTAAATATGATACTTTCGGTGAGCCTACAAGTATGCAATACATTTTTGTTAAATGATATTTCGTAATATAATCTTTAAAACTCTTAAGATGGATCATTTGATTGAAAACGTAAAAAGGGAAAATTTAATTAAATTATGCCTGGAAGTATGTAACATACCAAGTAATTAAAAATAGATATTTAATCATAAATTTCATCATCGCAATTCATGTACTAAACAAAAAACTTTAAAAAAAGGTAAACCTGAAAGTATGCAATTAATTGATATTTCTAATGATTTCAACCCAAAACAGAGTTTAGCCTGAACGTATCCAATGGATGCAGGGCAATAATATGATTTCTATAAAAAATTATATGGAAATCGTCAACTAAATTGAACATTATTTCAATTCAAAAAGTATTCAACAGTTATTTGCTTGACACATTTCACATTTTAGCAGTAAAAGGAAATTAATACTAAACAGTATGACTCACTGAAAGTATGCAACGAATTCTGGATTTTCGAAAAGTTATTTGATTGAAAATATTCTAGTTTAGAGTAGACAATGAATATTAAAAACCCCAGAGAAATTGTGCGCCTTAAAGTATGTAACAATAAATATTCATTAATACGAAAAAAGGTGTAAATTTGGGTTTTTCGTTTTTCTTTATTCAAATTTAAAGATTTTTCCTTGAAGATATTCAATATTCTTTTTATTGGCATACATTTTGATCTACATAAGAAATTTCAATAATAAGCCTAAAAGTATGCAACAAATAAAAATATATATAAATTTTATATCTTTTAATTACAAAATATTAAAATTTTATAATTAATATAAGATATATTTTGAAAATTTTAACCCCAAAAGTATGCAGCAATAAAGAAATTTTTTTTGCGATTCTCCTATTTCTTATAATCATGATGTTTACAGGAAATAAATTAATTTTTTTTTAAAAATTTTTAAATTTATTTATCAACTTTTCCTATTTTTTTAAATTCTTTAGATTATTTCTGAAAATCCCTTTTTAATACTACATTATTGTTAGCCCTTTTTCATTCCCTATGACCTTAAAAAATAAAAAAAAATGAATAAAAATAAAAAAGCCAACATTATGTGTCTTTAAAGCAAAAATCAAATATTTATTATTATTATTATTATTATTACGATATTATTAATAATTTCATTATTAACATAAAACATATTATATTATTATAAAAAACAAAACAAAAAACAATCTTATAAGCTAAGTTGCCCAGCATCATGTTGAAATTTGATTTGAATTTATTTATTAACAAAACAAAAAAACAAGTTGAGTTTCTTATTAAACAAAACATGAAAAAAACAATACAAAAATAAAAGAATTTATATTAATTATTTAAAAATATGAAAAACAAATGCTATATTAAACAATTTTAATAAGAAACAAAAAAAAATATTTAAAAAATTAAATGTTTAGCCTTCTTAATCAAATTAACAAACAAAAAAAAAAAAGGAAAAAAAAAATATAAAATTAAAAATAAAAAAATCATTAAGATTTCCATTGAAAAATTTAAAAAAAAGAAGAAAAACTAAATACAGAGTATATACTCTCTGAAATCTATATAAACTTAAACACATAAGACACTACTCTTTAACAAATAAAAAACAAATAAAAAACAAACAATAAAATTAATATTAAAAAAAAACAACAAACAACAACACTTATTGACATAAAACACCAAATACAAATGGAAAAGGATTATTATTGAAGTAAACAAAAAAAAAAAAAAAAAACAATTCCATTAAAACAGAATTCCCTCCCTTCTTCAGCATAAAGAAAATCAACATAGAACAAGTCAGTCTCATATACTAAACAAATGTTAGTTAGTAATTAAAATTAAAATTAAAAATAATAATAATAGTAGTAAAAAAGATAATAAAGAAAAACTAAACCTCATATTTAAACAATAAAAGCAAAAATTTAAAAAAAAAAAATAAAATTAAAGAAAAGCCAGCACTTTTAATAAAAAAACCAAGAAATTTCACAAAATCTTACTTAAACTACATACTCGTAAATCATTATGTAACAGTTTTATGGCCATTAAATCAAAAGAATTTAAATTTATTTCAAATGAATATTTTTAAGATCTTTCCATGTTTAATAAACTCGCTGAAAGCATAATAAGTTCGCGAAATACAGTTTTGTGTAGGCTTCAGAGCAAAGATATTAAAAAACATTTATTGGTTGCAAGCTCTTTCATCTTCAGACATATTTTCTTTTAGAGCAGACAAGTATTGTATCTGCACAACAATTATTTTCCTCAAAAGCAAAAAAAAAAAAAAATAGTATGCAAGTACTAGTGTTCACTTCTATTACGAGATCAATTATATCATTTGCATTGACTCTGAGCTAAATATATAGAAAGAGTAGTCTTAGATTAGTTAAAGAATAAAAAGAGCAACTTTTGGGTCGATGTAGTGAGTACATCATTATTGCAAAACGTATAACAATCAGACGTTAGAGTGCCTGGCTGTGATCCAAGCAAACTATCTCATCCAAATAAGAGCTGTTAATAACTAGCTTCAGGCAAAGACAATACATAATGATAGCGGCTGAGATAGCTTAACATAACGGCGTCTAACAAGAGATTATTGGACTGTATTTAGGAATTTCTAACACAAAATAAGGCTTTCTAAAGACCAACTGCCGTTAATGATAAGTTTTGATAGTAACTGAGCCAATCATAGCCTCAATCAAGCTTGAACACAAGTTAAAACAAAAGCTGAGTTTTAGTATCGTATTCATCTCTGTTATATGCTCATATATCTGTCAGAGACTTCACCTGCAATGAACTCCGTCAACGATATTAGTTACTATGAAACCAGATTGAAGTTCTAAAGAAACATTAGCAATGGTAAAAAATCGTTTTTTGACAAATATATCGAGAAAGCTCATACACAGGAAAACCAAATTTTTACACATGAACAGCTGCATGAAACTGTCAGTACTTACCTTAGCTATTTCTATATGCGTGGCTTATATAAGTCCTGATTAGAGCAGATGGTATTATTTTAATAATAAAAAGACCATACGTGCTAGGTTAGAACACGTAAAGGCCTTAACTTCTCGTATGTAGTTTACAATTAAGCTCAATGCTAAGTGATTCGTTGGTAGAAAGCTGCTGCAGTTGGCTTAGTGGACGAGAGCCTGTGCTTGAAACTCTAGTTCAGGCTCCTCGAGCAAAATGAAATTTTTAATTAATTTTTTACATTTCCATGAAATGTGAAATCAGTCGCTTGGAGTCATGGTTAAACTGTAGGTTACGTAAAACACACATGCATGCTTGGGTGGTCTGAGCAGTTTGGTTGTTTTATGGGCAAACGCATTTGCTTAGTACTATTACGTTACCATTATTCCTTCAATGACTAAATCCTTAAAATCGTTATTAATTTGAACAATCCACATTCTATTGGTATCAAGCAAAGCTGGAAAGGGACAGTGTAGGAGGTTTAAAAAAAGGCGATTGATAAAACAAACTAAAGAATAGAGAAACCTGCCAACAATAGTTTGGTATCGATAGACCAACAGTTAAGTGTGAAGAACAGAGTCTCTGCACAGTCATTAATTTCTTTCAAATGTAAAATTAATTCAAACACACGAAATATTTTATCTCTCAGTCGATGTCAGTTTGCCGTTTCAAATACTAATATTAGAGGCATATCGTGGAAGGGCTTATTCGTTATTCTATAATTTTTTAAAATTTAAGAAATTATACAGTTTGACGAACTTGACGAGTTGTAATAGAATTCATTAAAAAAAATTTTTTTTGTAGTTGATTTAAGGCCCTTAAAAATGATAATTTTTTTTAAACTAAACTCATAACCAAAAACGCTCCTAAATTCTTTCATTTCCTATAAAAAAAAAAAAAAAAAGAATACAAAACCATTTATAAACGAAAAACTCAAAAAATAAAACTCAAATGAAATAAGAAAAAAAAACAACTAATTTTTAGGTTTTAAAATAATAAATAATAAAAAATAATTAATTAACAACAACAAAACAACATCTAATTAATAGGAATTTAATAAATTGTCATACAAAAAAAAATCTCTTTTAGCTTGATAAACTGAACTAAATTTAAGTAAATGAATTAAAAATAAAAAAAATTAAATTAAAATCAAATAAAAGAAGAAGCATAAAAAGATTCTCTAAAACATATTTAGTAATGAAAAACACAAACAAAAGCTTAAACAAAACAAATTAAAAGAAAATCTTAAATTCAAATTGAAACAACAAAACACGGAAAGAGAAAAAATTTTTAATACATTTTCTTAGTGATTAAGCACACACATACACACATACACGCCACTGTCTTTGTTTAAATGACGAAAAAGGAAAAACAAAAACAAAAAAAAACAACTAAAAATCCAACAAAAATTATATAAAATGTGAATTTAATTTAATAGTGAGCTTTTTTTTTAAGAAAAAAATAAAAGAAAAACATTTAAATACTCATACACTCCTTTAAACTAAGTAAGAATGATAAACAAAAAGACGAGGAAAAAAAACGAAAATGAAAATTCCGATTTTTTTCCAACCAGGGTTTTTAAATTGTAATCAAACCGTAATACACTTAAAAATAAAAACGAAAGAAATAATAAGAAACACTTGAATTAAAGGAACGATTAAGAACACAAAGTGAATTCAAAATTGACAATTGAAAACGAGTATGAAAGAAAAATTGTCGTTAAACACGACATAAATAAACACGATTTAAATAATAAAGAAAAATCCAATGAAAATGAGTAAAAAAAAAAACTGAAATCGATTAATAAAACAAAACTAAAAAAGAAACCAAAAACAAAAACAAAAACAAAAAATATTTATTTAAATAAAGAAATGCATATAAACGTTTCAATAAATATTTGAAAATTCGTTTTATTTCGTTTTGGAGGACATGGAATTGAGCATGAACAGTCGGTAATCCGTTGTAATACAACAGACAGAAATGCTTCCTAACTAACTGCCAAATTGAACCAGTAGGATTCCCATTTAAACCAGTACTCTTTTATAATGAAGTTAAAAACAAGCAAGAAATTTTAATGAATTTATTGCTCAATATGTTATCTATCAAGTGGGCCATCTATCGTTATAAATTTAAACCATCAGTTATTTCGAATCTAGCAATACAAATGTCATTTGATTCAGTCGCAAAATTTAGGATATTATATCCACTGAACGGAATAAATTGATTTATGCTTGAGCAACGTTGGAATTTATTGGGCCAACGAAAAACTGCACGAGTTTGCCAAAAAAAATCATCTTTTCGGATGAAGCTCATTATCATTTTGGTGGGTACGTCAATAAGCGGAAAATTTAGCGGATTCGGGGTTCAGAAAATTCACACGTTTTCTCACAGAAGCCAGAAGCCAATGCACCCATTTTGCTTCACTGGACCATATTTCTTTGAAAATGAGGACGGCACAACCATTACGGCCAAGGAAGACACCTAACGCACCATGATTTTTGTATCCACTCTTTATGGTATTGTTTGAACGACGTTTAGTTTTAACAACATGCTACTACTTGTCATACATCTCACAACAAAATAATAAATTTTTCAACATTTCAAACCGTTTCTGTTTCATTGCATTTTTAAATTTAAACTTTTAAATGGCCCACCCTTTACTAACGAAAACTCCATTAAACAGTCGAGAAAGTATAAGCCAGATAAGTCGTCTGCGACATCAACAAGGAAAATTAAATGTCTATAGAACCGCTTTAGTTGATACAGAGAAATACTACTGGTATTCCTTCTCTTCCGTGATTTAAAAGTGGCAATCCATTCATTTAAATCTAAATTGATTGGCATGAATCGCAACTCTCTTTCCAGGTTAGTTGATATACTTGTTGAAAACCAACAACCTTTTAGTGAATATACACTCATTTCTTATTATATGCCTTGAGCCCGGGACTGACTAGATGTACACACACACATACATACATAATTGTTCATTAAACCTTCAGTCAGCTTCTCACACTTGCTAGACTTAGTCGGCCTAAATTGATGCCGGCATATCCATTAAGTCGCCATAATTTATTATTTAGCGTGTTGCTTATTAAATAAGGGACCGTGGTTTAATCCACAGCTCAGATATTGAGAACAAAATGAAATCTGAAAAGAATATTTCTTTGGTGACTTCTTGTCATCTGTCTTCTGGCAAAAACGGTGAGTGTAAATAAAATTGCCTTCTAAAGAATTTGTTTCTCGGAGTGTATTTTTAACCATGGGTCCAGCCTCTTAGGCAAAGAATTAACACACATAAGGTGGGTGATGTAAGAAAGGGTTGTATTAACTAATTAAGTAAAGAGCAAGGACATAAGTAAGCTTAGCCATTAAGTGTTGCATAGTAAATGCATCTCTGTCACTGTAGCTATTGCCATGTATCACTATGCAATGGGTAAGCCTGTGAAGAGACGATTCATCTATGATTCAATGAAGACTTTTCTATCTATAGTTGCTTGATATCAAACGGATTAGTAGGTTTATTAGTCTTTCAGGCAAGTTTTCAGCACAATTTTATGGAAGTCCTACCTAAATCTGAAACTAGGCGTCCGATTGCGACTATGGATTAAACTGTACACGCTGCTATGTATGCTCAAGTAATTTTTGCTTTTCACAGATTATCTGCCACCGTTGAATATTATGCCTCTGAATCAATTGACGCTCTGTGTTTGTCTTGCTCTGTTATTGTCTAGGTGTGTTAAATCCGATCTCTAAACTAAATTCATATTGTAACGTTTTTACCTTTTAAAAACGTTTGAAATATGAGCTCGTAGATTGCAAATAAAAATAAAAATAAATTTATTTTTAGTTTTAATTAAATTCTTTATTATTCGCACAATTTTGTGTGCCACTATTTACAACTTATTCAAACGACAACAATTGCTTTATTTGTTATTCCTTTATTTATACCCCTTTGTGATAAACAATAACAATTATTACACGATTTTTCTGTAGATCTTTGTGACAGAGATCGTCAAACCACGATTGCTTACTTCACACGCAACGCGTCTTCCCACAAGACTGACTGAACTTCTACTCTGACTTTGCATGCTATGCCTTGCCTTTTATGTAGCGACGTAAGCAGTCTGATGAATGTTCTCGTAGATGAAGCTTCTGGTCCAGAGATCAGCAATGAGTATTCAAAAAGATGAGTAGATTCGAATCATACTCAAATTTCTGATTCTTATACGCATTCATACTTATTTTAATATCATTCTCATACTACTCATATTCAAAATTTGAAGTACTCATCATACTCATACCTAACACAATGCATGATGTTTTTGATTTCTACTTGTCATGACTCAACATATACAAGAATCACAAAATAAGTATGAATTGCGTACGAACACTCATTAAAAGGTTGTGTGTTTGCTCTGTTTGCTGCTCTGTGTTTTTTGCTAGTGTGAATTCTTTTTTTTTTTGTTGTAAATGCAACACTAACTAAGACTGTAAATTTTGATGAACGATTCGAATCACTTGAATCATTTATGAATCTAAATGGGTAGGCGTATGAATCAAACATATTTCGAATGTTATGAGTTCGATGTCAACATTGTACTTATACTCATTACAACTTGTGCTTATAAATCAATGTATGAGTGAGTACTCATACTCAAAATTGCATGAGTACTTATGAGTATCGAAAAAGTGATTCATTGCTGATCTCTGTTCTGGTCTTCGCCTGCACGAGAATCCTATGAATGTAAACATGTTGTTTTACATGTTGTTTACATTCACGCATGATTACTTGTTTGTTGTTAGTGTATCTTGTTTACGTTCGTCCCTTCAGCGTTGCTGTTGTTTGTTGTCTACGTGTTTATCCCTTTTTCGTTATATCGATGTTTTTATTTTATTTTTGTTTATTTCTTAATCAAGCAAACAAGTCCTTTGTTTTTGTTTTTGTTGCCTTTGTTTAACATTTTAGTATTAAACGATGTTACACCATTGCCATTTTCGTAACAAATATATGTAGGTTACCGAAACCAAAAGCAAATAATTTCTATTTAAAGTACTCTGCTATAGAAATGAAATCTCATGGTATTTTTTTTTTTCTTTTGGGTTTTTGTAAAGATTTAAAGAAAAAAAAAAAACATTTTTATTTTCTATTTAAGGATCATTGTATAGTTTTACAGGAGGTTTTTTTTTTTGTTTTCGTTTACATTTGACGATTCACAATATACGATTGTACATATTTTTCATACAGCAATACAATAATTAACATAGGATGACATAAAAACAACAACCAGATTTTGAGTTATCGATTATAGAAAGAGAGAGAGAGTTTTTATTGTTGGTTTTTACTTTGTTGTTTTGTTGTTGTAATAATACTGATTTTTTTTTTTGATATTTGTTTGCTTAAATAAAACATTCGAACATAATTCAACATAAACATGATTATCTAACATAAATGGAGGACTGCTTTAATATCACAGTTTTTATAATAATACGGCAAGTCCTTTAAGGAAGTAAAAGATTTAAAATTATAATTTTTTTTGTGTTTTTTTTAATATTGAAAAATTGTTTTTGTTTTGTTTTTTTTTAGTGATTTTTAGGGTGTAAATTGCTTTAAGGGATATTTTTTTGTTTTATTTTAATATTCATAAGATAACCATATAAGCTTATCAGTAAATGTCAGTTATGTATACATCATATGTTAGTGTATATAGTTTATTAATATGAAATACAAATATTATCTAAAAAACATTTAATTTTAAGTTAAATTTGTTTTGAAATCTTTAATTTAACAATATTTTGTAAACTTATTTCTTTTTATTTTTTTTTTATTTTTTTTAATTTCCAGAATGTTGAAAAATTAATTACTTTTTCAAATTTCTTATTATTTTTTTATTTTTTTAATTATAATTACCATTAAAAAAAAATTGTCTTACGAAAAAAAGTTTCGTTTTATAAGCGTAATTCGAATTTTTCATATTTAAAGACTTTTAGGGTTGAGAGTTTGTGTGTGTGTGTTTTTTTTAAAATTTTTTTTTAATAAAAATTAATGTTTATTATTTAAAAATTATTTATTATTTAATACAAGAGAACATCATGTATTCAACAGGGCTCTGAATCTGTTTAATCCATTAACTGTTTAAAAAACTATTTGCCAGCGAAAGCGTAATAATCATTGTTAAGTAAAATAAAAAATTTTTTTATTAAAAAACAAATCAATTTATAAATTAAAAAATTAAAAATTATTACAATACAATAATTGGTCTGTTCAAAAAATAAGTTTAATGAAATGAATATATTTTTTTTTCCCTATGACGAGTTTAACACCGTCATGGTTACTAAAAATTTCTAAAATCAGACTCTGACGCGTACATTTCTTGTAAACAGTTAAAGGATTACGAAGTGTATACATGAGATTCTCTTTTTGTTTAAGTTATTATTTGTTTTTGTTTTTGTATTATTAATAAATTTAAATTTATTTAAAACATCTTTAAATAGTGTCTCACATAAATAAATTTTCATTTTGTGTGTGTGTGTGTGTATATATATTGGGATTGTTTACAAATAGAATTTAATATTATTTAATTTAAATAAATTATACACAATATTTTAATATTTCTTTTAAGTTTAATAAATTGTAAGTTATTTGTTTTCTTTTACCATAATTAATTTTAGTTTTTACTTCATAAAAATGTTTAAAATATACTCTCAAGTACTGCGAATACAGGATCGTAATTTGACAAGAGTTTTGAAATCCATAAAAAATTTAAAGCACATTGTGACACATTGTAGAGCAAGATTGTTGATCATCCAACGATATGATCGCTCTAGGCTATCTTATTTGGAAATATGTAGGTCTCTCAGATGCCCAATGATTAAGTAACCACAATTTCAACAATAGAAGACAATACTATAATTGGAATTGATGAGATGGATACATAATTGGTCATTACAATTCTTCAATCACGATTACGATCCACTTTTTACAACACTTATGTAGTGTGTGTTAATCTTATGAATGGCGGGATCTACCGCTTAAACACGATTCCGAAAGACAGATATTTGAGAAACTTTTCAGGTTAATTTTATTTTATACTCAGAGTTTTTATCAGAAATCTGCTGAGAGATGTCTGATCTGGGATTTGACCCTTGCTTCATGTCTAAAAAGCCCAACACTAGCGTTTAGTAGGTAGCATGGTGGCTTGCACTGACTACTTAATTAAATGGTAAAACAAAATTAAATTAAATTAAAATTAGGTACTCTGCTTAGTCCAGCAGGTAGTGTGTTGTTTGTCAGTAGTTTAAAACCCAAGCTCAGGCAGCTTTAACAAAACAAAAGAAGAAAAAAAAAACGTTCCTTCTGTCGATTTCTTCTTGGAAGTTTTTAGGGAAAACAATGAGAGCAAATTAAATGGCTACGACACGATACGTCACTCAAATCTGTAGTGGACGTTAAATTGTAGGACCTACAGTGTAGGTCCTCCCAGTCATAAACAGTATGGGTGGTAGTATGAATAAGTAATGGTGGTAAGCAAGTAGAATACTCTGCTAGCATTAATAAGAGCTTTGATCCTACTCTGTATGCAATTTAGACGTTTAAAAATGAGCTACAACATAGCAATTAACACATGGTTGTTGTATACAGTCTCAGGTGGATTATTAATAATGTAAATAAAGAGTCTCTAGATCGAAGTTGCCGTAGGCTGGTAGATAGTGTGTTGGTTTATTAGACGTAAGGCCACGGTTAAAACCCCATGTCAGATATGAAAACGAGAACATGAAACAAATATTTCTTTGGCGACTTGCTCTCAGCATATTTCTAAAAAAAAACAAAAACAAAAAAATTTGAGAGTAAATAAAACTGCCATGAAAAGTTTCTCAAAAATCTGTCGTTCATAGTTGTTACTAAACTATTGGTACCTCCAATCATGTTTTAAATAAACATACACAACATAAGGAGTGTGAGGAGCTAGGACGTAACTTTGACTATTGGGTTGTAATGACCAGCCTATATATTTACTGTCCATCACACAGTCTTTTTAGGGCTCGGACTGTGTATGATATGAAGTGGTTATAGGGTACTTATATTATTGAACACTATAACACTTATGCAGGATTATGGTGTGTATTAAGTTTTGTGAAAGAATTTTGAAACGTACTATTCAGTTATAAATATTATCGTACACATTTAGTTACAGCGGAAGGTAACACTGGAAGCTATATGCTTAGAAGAATGGTTACTAAATCATACATGGTTTGCGTTGTTTTCAACTCTTGAATATTGTAAGATCATATTTAAACATTTTAAAAAATTTTAATTTTGTTATTTTAATTTTTTTTTTTATTATTAAGTTATTGAATTTAGCACTTGCGTTTAAATTATTATAAGAAATTATTTTTTTTTTAATTTTTATTTTATTTATTAGATATTATTATATATTATTATTATTATTATTATTATTATTTTATTTTTATTTTATTTTTTATTTATTTTTTTTTTGTGTGAAAAATACTTAAAAATTGTTATCAATTTAAATCTTAATTATACTGTTGATTTGTTAATTTATTTTTAATTTTTTTTTTATTCCTTAATCTTTACTATTAAAGTCCAGTCAGTTTGCTTTTTTTGTTTTTTTTTTTATTATATTTGCCATTTAACCCTGCTACCATTTATTTATTAATTTATAAATTTTTTTTTGTATTATTTGAACGTAATTCAATTAAACTTAATTTTAATTTTTTTTTTTGTATTTAAATGTTTATAATATTAAAATTTAAAGTTAAATTTTGAATTAAATTGCTTTTAAAATTTAGAATAATAAGAATGTGTTGTATTTATTTTTAATTGTTTTGTTTTTTGTAATAAAGAATTAAATTTTTTCTTTGTATATTTGTTTCCTTTTTTTCAATTAAAATTAAATTCGTATTTTTTTTAGTTTTAATAATAAAATTTCTATAATTTTTTTTTCTAATTTTTTGTTTTAAAAAATAATTTAAGGTTTGTGTATCTTAATTATTTTTTCTTTTAAATTTATTCTTTTTTTTTAAGGATTTATTAAAAAATATTTTTCTTTTTTAACATCTAATGGTTTATATTGAATTTGAACAATTAATTGTTAAAAATAATTTTATTTTTTTTTTAATTATTTCGTTTTCTTTATAAATATTCGTTAATTTGTTGTTGCAAATATAAAAAAAAAAAAAAAAAAAAGTCGATTGTAAGCTGTGTCCCTCCACACCTATGGCGTATTAATTAAAGCATTGATCAATTTTACCGCAACTTTATAAATTGGCTGTAATGAGCCACTATTCAGCCTGCAGACAGACATACTTAAACAATAATTGCTTTCAGAAAACCGTAATAAAATAAAAATATTTCATAAAAACAGTTACAAATGTTTGAAAGCCATAAACTTGTATAAATACCATGATGGGTGCCTGTCTGTTATGCTACACCGAGCACGTGGTCTTAATTAAGAACAGACTTTACAACTGTGTTGTAATAAATAATAAACATTATGGCACTTGATTACTATAACAGGAGTTGTAAACTTAGTTCACTATTACGGGATAAAAATTGAAAAAACGTCTGAAAACTGTTCATATTGCTTCCGTTTGTTACGACTCCTGAATTAAACAGAGGAAGGGCTCTGTCTGGAGATATATAAACCGATGGGAAATTCTTTCTGCAATTTCATTACGCTTGATACGTTAAAAATTCAGATCTGTTTCTATTGTAATTACAGGCTATTTTAAGGGGATAGTGGGAACGTTATTGTTTCGGAACGGCTTTCGGCCGGAACCCTTCATTTTGAGAAACAATGGAGAGGCAAAATATTGCTAGGTAATAGAAGTTAACTATCATGTATGCTCCGACGAAAGGCAAAAAAAGCTTCAGCAGACAGAAAATTTGTTAGAAAAATCAAATGGAAAGTAATCTTTCTAAAGAAGATACGTGTATACGATTGAAGCGCTTAGAAGGCGAATCTAATTCAGTCCAATACCAGAAGGGTGGTATTGGTATTTAACGTAATTAATTAGAATACAGAATACTGAAGTCTAATACACGGTTCATCTTGAACAAAACGAAATTTGAAAAAATATTTCTTCGTTTACTTCCTCTCCTTCGGAATCGACTTTAAAGCGTAAGAAGTACCGCCACTTATGTATAAAATTAACACACACAACATAAGTGGTGCAAGAAGCTTGGTCGTAATCCTGATTGAATGATTGAAATGACCATTTATGTGTGTATGTACAAAATACTGAATTGGATGCATGGAACTGCATTAGCTTTAAGCCGGACAATGTAGAGATAGATGTAGTTTGTAGTGAAAAGTAAGGTTATGTTTTTATGCAGTGCGATGGATTTCTAGAAATCCCTTCAAACTTTTAGATGCCTGATTTCAATTTGTAATGATCTTTAGGTTTGATGCAAAACTAACACTTTTGTATGGTTGTGAAACATGAAACGGACGTGACGGACATGATGTAACGGGCCATGATGTGACGGATAAATATGATGAATCACATGACTTGGCAAAAGATGGAATAGTTTTAGGAATCAAAGAAGAATAGTGCGCTAATGGCAATTTTTTATAACAGAATTAACAAATTTTTTTTCAAGAGTGTATTCTCTCACTCCATTTTAAATGCAACTCTTGGCTTAAACCATTCTTAAGCCATTGATCATACGCGCTTAGTTTATTAGCCTGCTACTCCTAAGTCTTTTTTTGTTTTTTAATATCTTTTCACCAGCCATTTAATTCCTCTTCTTAATGTATATTTTGTTGTTGGATTTATAAATTTAACACTAAATTTTCTTTTAATAATAATTTTTTTTCTGTTTTACATTTACATCTGTTAGCTTAGCTAATATTTATACCATAAGAAAATTGGTTTTGTTCTACAATATTTGGTTGTCAAAAATAATTATTTCTGTTTTGTTTGTTTGTTTGTTTGTTTGTTTTGTTTTGTTTTTATATTATTTAAATACGATTGTTTTAAGCATTTTATTTTGAAATCATATCGTCATATTCAATTAATTCTCATTCATATCCTTAATGGCCTGCAGGATGCGTTTAACATGACCCACTTTAGTGACACCCAAATCTTTAAGATCACGACGTCCGAGTGTAAGTAACTCCTTGCCACGTATATCGTTGCGTAAGAAACTGTCAACATATTCGGATAGTTGCATGGTTTCCAGCCAGGTAACGACCTCATTGACACTCCAGTTACTGACTGCTTCACGGGTATTGGTAAGTGGAGGTTTGAATTGTTGCTGTCCATGCCTGTAATCTCTAGATAGCTTGATATCTATCCAGTATAAGAGCATAGTGAAGATTTACGAATCTCTTGAATTCGAGCATAATCATTTATTGGAATCCTATTATATGACAGCTAGATTGTGAAATAAAACATAGTGAAAAATATAAATAAATTACGCGCAATAGTGAATATCAGCTTGATCCTGTAGCCTCGAGACTCATCAATGTTTTTTAGTTGATCAACAGATTCACAACTTTACAATTTTCTCTTATTTCCATGATTTGGCCTAAGCAGATCAACGCTTCACCATTATTACGTTATTCTTAAATTCCTCGCCGTTAAATAATGGCGAAATGACGTAGTTGCCAACTGAAGATCAGGCAAATCAGGTAAATTGTACTATGTGGCATTATTCAATTTGTTGAATTTTCGTTACATGATTACGTAGGTATAAACTCATGTAATCGAGACCTTTCCTACTGAGGTAGTGTGTGCGATATTATAGTAAGGTGGTGGTCCTTCCATATTAGGTGCTGCCCATGCAAATGTTAATGGTCTTCTCGTAGAAGCATCTTGATGCCTACTATGAGTGCAATACGACAGAGAGATAGTCTAGTTGATCTCTGTGAGAATTTTGGGAATTGGGGATATGGATTATCGCAAAGAATGCTTTAATTATGTATTTCATAGGCGCGCATGTTTGACTTATCAGAGAACATAACTAGTGCATTCTTATATTATTTTTGGATGTTTACTGATCCAGAAAATATGATGAACAAGCACAATAAATATATCCACGAGTCTCTGATTATAAACGATAGATACAATCGATTGTGAAGGAGAGGAAGAATGGGATAAACTAGTGCAGAGAGGCAGTGAAATGATTATTTGTTCTTCGAATTTATGCTAATTTAACAGATGTTGTTAATAAAAATATATAATTCTATTTATTCTTGTAAATATTCTTGTCTCTATGCGGTATTTACTATAAGTATAGGGCTCCAATAACGATTTCGACATAACATTTGTACACGATTTTTGTGTAGAATACGTATCATACCGGGTGGCTGTAGCCAGGCTTCACCATCCACTTGTATGGGTATTTCCTCATCGCCCAATATATTGATTTGTATACTCTGACACTGAGCAATGCGATGGTGCTGTAAGTTAATAAGACGCGAGGCGGCCATTTGCACGGATCCAAATACAGCTACAACTTCGAGGATACGATCATCAAAACTAGGGGCCAAGAAAACATCATCCTTTTTGGAGGTGCCCCAAAAGTTGGTGCCACCCATGAAGCTAAATCAAAATGAAATTATGAAACTGTTGCGTATCGTTACGACAAAAAAAATACCTACCTGGGTATATTTAAAATAACAATGCCCTGTAATGAAGGCAAAGGTATCCGCTGGCCATCGCATTCCAATTGTACACGTTGCTCTAAATTTTTACAGGTCTTTTGCAATAATTGCTTAGAGCCCAATACACCATACCACATGTAGTTTTTGGCACGCGAACGGCACTTCTCTGGATGTTCTTCACGTTTATTATGGAAATCCAATGAGATCTTGGCATCTATGCCGATGCCAAAGTAATTATTCATGACACATTTCTCATGATAGCCGGCCAATAGGGTTTCATCTGGATCCATGAGAGGACTAACTGCAGCACACAATGTATCTGCATTGGCCATTAGACATTTGGAAATAAAACCAGAGCCTCCTGTTAAATCTGTGAGAAAAGAAAGAAAAATTTCGTAAAATTCCTTCAACATAAGAAATCATTAATCGTTCCACTACTTGGCCAATTGGGTAATTTCACAATGGGATTTATAATGGGCAATTTGCGATTCTCCTCTGTGGGTGTTTTATCTTTTTCCTTTTTGTCCTTGTCCTTTTCCTCTTTTTCGGGTGTAGCAGCAGCGGCAAAGTGATCGAAACCAAATAAACTGGAACCCATAAACAAACTGGTCTTCGAACCTTTGAAATTCTGCAAAGTAGGCAAAGGCTTCGTTCGGCTAAAAAAATAAATTCGAAATTTTCCGTATGAACATTTGCCGGGCAACTAATTCAAGTTCAAGGAACTTTTCTTTTCTTTTTCAATTTTTTTTTCATATTTTTTCTTATTGCATAGCAACAAACTACAAGAGATATATGAGGGTATGTTTTGATAGTTTTAGCATATGTGAATATGTAACAAAAACAAAAACAAAAACAAAAACAAAAAGTTAACTTATGTTTCAAACTCTACATTGAAAAACAGAATTTTTTTTTTTTTTTTGGATAGCCAACTACAGAGAGTGAAATTTTTTGTTCTTTTGGTTGGTTAGGTTGGTTAGTTTGGTTGTTTGGTTTGAAATCAAAGGATAGGTTTTTTGCCGGTTCTAATTGGATATTATTGTTTTGGTTTTAGTTGTGGTTTCTTTCTCTCTCGTTCTCTTACCAATGCTATAAGTGGTCTGATTAAGGCTAATGTCGCTAAACGTATATCGGGTTCGGCAACCATAAAAAATCTTAAACCCAGACATTTGTAAGCTCGCTTCGACATACACATACCCTTCGATTTTTTCTTCTATAATATGTATGGAATTTGATTGTTCGTTTGTTTGTTTGTTTGTTTGTTTGTTTGTTGGCAGCCAAAAGAGACAGACAGCATGTTGTTTAAATGAGTGTAAGTGTGCAATCAATCAGTGTAGAAAAAAAAAACAATTTTTTTTTTGTGTTTTTTAATTAAACTTTTAATAGAGAAAGACGTTTTTAATGAAATGGAACTGTAAACAATGTTGTTAACATATTTTGCTCAAAGGCAGCAAAAGAAAAGGACAGTTTACAAGGCCTGTATAGTATGAAGCATTAATTGAAAGGATATAATAGGTGCAATACACGCAGTGCCTCAGAGTGAGGAAGTCACTGAAAGGTCTATTTTGTATCATATTTCTTTTTATTTGAAATGTCTGAGCTGGCGTTTGAACCACGGACGCTCGTCCAACAAGCCAACACAATACCTGCTGGACTACATTGAGTTCAAACAACATTAATAAAATTATTTAGGGAATTGGACAGTTCAGTTCTTAGTATTCTTATAACTACTGGCAAATGCCTAACATAATAACTGCTTCATAGTGCTTAATAATCGGATGTAACCAGTAGAGTAGGCTACGCTTTAATGGTGGTGCAAGATGCCCTATGGCTTTTAAGTACATTGCATATGATAGCAAACATATTATGACTTGGATAATTGGAAAAGGTCGAACGTAAAAATTATTAGAGGGTATCGCAAGCTGACAATTCGTTTCTTTCTTTGGCAAAGGCTCTGCAACAAGGCAAAGTAATGAAAATGCATCACAATCGCAAGATGTATTCACTTTAATTTGGAAAAGACATACAGTAGAGTATTTGTTATATGTTAATTAGGACACTATCCCAGTATTGGTCTCCAGTGATTTATAGATTAGACAACCGGTGCAAGTTCTCAAATCTGTAAAGAAAAAAGAGTCTCCAATTTCAACATAACTGGTTATGCGGGGATTTAGGAAAATAAACAGACAGATAAGCTTGTCGAACAGGCTGATGGAGCCAGAACTGTATTGTACTTCTCTCACATACTCTATGTGGATAAAGTCCCCTCAAGGTCTATTGCCTTGCTAAACTTCAGCAGGCTGTTCGGTGCATCCAAGTGTTTCCTTCTTGTATGCAGTAATGCTTTACACGTTCTAAGAATGTATTTCGATAATTCATAACCAACTAGAGTACTCTGTGTCTACAGTTATTGTGGTTATTTCTTGATAATTTTGATCACAAGAATTACAATGAGTTTGAAGTCGCCGTAGTCTAGTGGGTAGTGTGTTGGCTTATTAGATGAAAGCTTAGGGTTCGTATCCCCGGTCAGACATTAAAAACGAAATATGAAAAAACAATATTTTTTCGGCGGCTTCCTCTCAGCAGATTTCTGGCAAAAACTCTGAGAGTAAATAAAATTGCCATGAAAAGTTTCTCAATGAAATCTGCCGTTCGGAGTCGACTTTAAACTGTAGGTCCCGCCACTCATGTATAAAATATTAACACACACAACATAAGTGGTGATGAGAAGCTAGGCCGTAATCCTGACTGAAGGGTATAATGGTCAAATATGTATGTATGTATGTATGTAATTACAATAAAAGGTGAAGTAAGTATTGCGGCCCAATGTGATGCCACAGATAAGCACAGTTCCTTTACTGGGGCTACACACTAAAGCATGACTCGCCTATGGTGGAAGCCAGCCTGAAAGTTTATTATCCTCGATATTAATGGATGATAACTCCCTTAAGCTGACAAGGAATGAAGAGTCAAAAATTCTAAATCTGCACCTTGCAAGACATGGACATTGAGAGTAAAGCGAGGACGAGATTCTTCTTAAGTCGGCCTTCTGACCCAGAATTGTAGTCTCAAGGAACATATTTACAGAATGAGAATTAGTAAACTGACAGCATATATGCTTGGAATTTATTCAGCAGCAATGCACAGTCATGGGGAAATAGTTGAAGATTATTAAGTACGAGGCAGATAGCTATGCTTTTGGATACCAGATAGCAAGCGAACCTTCGGCAACTGTTTAGGGCAGTATGTAGTAGGGCCTTTACTAAACGACCAATGAAGAACTGGCAAAGCTACGGAAAAAAAATCTAAAAAATCGTTTAACAACAAACACATTTCAGTTCCAATTTCCTTAAAAACGTCTTTTTAGAAAAAGTAACGTACACTATAACGTACATATGATTAAAATAATTTAAATAACGATTATATATTGTACAAGTTAAAAAGTAAATAGTTTAAGTTTAAGTGATTTTAAGTAATTCAACAAAAAATAAAACGATCAATTTTGAAATACATACCAATTGCGTTTGCTAAAATATTGTTTTTTCTTATGAATATTGATTGTCTCAAATATAATATAATAATTTATTTATTTTTAATTTATTTAATATGTTTGGAAATAATATAAAAATGAATACAAAGACAAAAAAAATAAAAAAAAAAAACAAAAACAACAAATTGTTTAAAAATTTTTTTTTTTTAATTTTTCATTTAAGTTATGTTCTTAGCCGATTATAAAGCATTTGCAGGCTGTGATTAAATTTTAATGAACACACCTAAAATACAACAATAATAACAATGAAAAACAAAAACAAAAAATCCTTTTCCGGAAAGTATTTTTCTCTTCCTTTCCTTTAAAAAAAATTCTTTTTTTTTCATCTCTTTTGCATCTCTTTTCTTCTCATTTATTTCATTTCATTTATTTCATTTCAATTTAGAATGTGTTTTTAATTTTTTTTTTTTGTTGTTGTAGTATTGGTGCATGAAAGCACATTAGCTTACCTTAAACAAACTGCCACAGCTAATGCGACGACTAGCGGCTGGTGAGGAGCTTAAGAAACGTGTATGTTCCGAATCCAAACTTAAATAGTTTGGATTATAGCCGGAATGACGACGATCCTTTTCCTTATCGAACTCACGCACTGTTAGACTGGCAGTATGACTCGAGTGTCGTCGTATCTCTGTGGGTACACGTACGGTTAATAGACTACTGCTGGCATCGGGATCTATGGGCCTGATGGCATCTCCTCTAAGGGGGGTGGGTGGTCTAACGACAACACTTATCTGTGGATGATGGGGATTTACGTCATCAAATGATTCTTTTTTACACGATTCATCAAAAGTAATGCGCTTTACATCTTGTCCTTGTCCAGATTTCTTCGGTGAGCTGTGATTGTTCGTGCCAGAGTTGGGCGTCTTCAAACAGGATGTATTGGTGGTTTCATTAATTTCTATCCTTATGGCGGTGGCTGTTGATAAATCATCCTCTGAATGATGGCCGCTGGTCGTTATAATGCTGTTGATAGCCGCTGTGCTGGCCATTGTAGCTGTGGTCGTCGTTGTCGTTGTTGTGCTTTTTAAAGCTCCAGCCTCCAATGTTAGCTGCTGTTGAGATGATACAGATTTCGAAGTGGTTTGTTTAGTTTGTTTAAGGGAAGTGCGTTTTTTGGGACGCTTTAGATTTTTTGTTTTTTTTTTTTTTAAATTTGATTTGATTTGATTTGATTGGATTTGTTTTGTTTTGATTTGATTGGATTTGATTTAAAGTAGTGGTAGTAGTAGTTGTAGATTTAAAGAAAAAGAAATCATAAGTTTTACCTTAATGATGAAGCCAAACCCTCATATTCAGGTAAATAAACTACACATCGTTAACAATATGTACAAAAGCAACAACAGGGAAACGTAAAAAAATATGATCCTTCGGCTTACCTTGAAACTTTGGCGGGCTATATCGTTACCTTCCACAAACTGTGCCAGGGAACAGTAGCGTGGCGGTTCACGTATTTTTTGATCATCACAACGATTGTCTATTTCGAATACAATATTTTCAAAACCAAACTGCTGGGGATTGTCATCGCTATCCATATGCACTAAACGTGCACTGCGTGGTGGTGAGGAGTTGCGTCTGCGTGGTGCAGTCGTTAAAGGCTTTTTAGCTCGTGCCGGTTTTGGCGGTGGCTTAGGATTGGTATTAGCCGCCACATGCTCCGAACACAATGTGGTCGAGTCTTCGGTTATGGTATTATCTTGTCACAAGTAATGTCATGACCCAAAACTGAACTTATATCATCCATAATACTCTCACCGGGCCATATTTCGGTTTCATCACTAGTTTCCGGTGAGTCAATATGGCAAAAGTCAGCCGATTCCAAGTCCTATTCAGAAAGATAATAATGAAACATAAATCCTCCAAAGAATAAAGGTTATCGGCGTATTTATTTCCAACACCAACCTGTAATAAGTCACCCAATTGCAAGACAGGCACTGGTTGTTCTGTCTTATCGAATATCTCAGAGCCAACACTGATCTCTTCGTTACTAATGGCCGACAGCACATCACTGGCATCGACTGGTAATTCTTCCGAACAAGAGCATTCATCCTAAAATATAAGATTTCAAACAATTTTTTTAGAAATCCATTTTGGAAATTTTGCCAAGAACTGGGAGAACATACTGTGTTCCCATCAGTATCGATTAGGTTTATTATCACTTGTATACACATTATTGGGATCTTTATTAGGGTTTGTATTTATATTGCTGGTTGGTACCTGTAGCTGGCAAGTGTGGATCAACTGTGGCGTTTCCATATCTTTCTCCTCCTCATCCAATGATTCTTTGTTTCTATTCAACTCACGGCTCATGTAATAGTTACGTTCGAATACTTCGATGGGCCGATAGTCGGACAATGGATCCACCATGGTCTCACTGGTTATAATTGGTACTTTGAGGAAATTTCGTTCGGTTGGAGTGGTAGCGCCTTCGCTGCTAGGCGATAAACGATTACCAGCATCGTCTATATTGGCGCCACCGCTCAAAGACATGCGATGTATTTTATATGTGGTTTCTCCATTTGCATTCTCTTCCTGTTCTTGTATGACTTCGGGTACGCCCGAACTGCGACGACTATCGGCAAATTGTCTGGGAACGGGTAGACTAATGGTATTGAAAAAATGTTCATCCATGGACTCACGCCTGGTGTCCGGTAAAGGTGATATGCATGTTAGGCGTGATGTCTCCATGGTAGGCGATATTATGTTAATAGGTGGTATAATGGGTAATGGGGAGGTGCATGGTGTAGAATCACTGGATGTGGTAGTGGGTATTTTCAAGGCCTCAAAGGGGGTAACGGATAGTCGGCGCTGATAACGTTTTGGTCGGCCAGGCTCTGAATGTTCGACAACATTATACATGGCACGCTTAACGCTATTAGCACGACTTTGTAATGCCTCCCGTTCGGTGCCTCGTAGCGAACGGCTATTGCGTCGCTCTTTAAAATTCAGTTGATCCTTTTCATTTTTCTCAATTGATATGTTTGGATTTCTAAAAAAGAGAAAAAAAAGCAGAAAATCATGAAATAAACAATCATTCTTCAAAATTCAAAACATTTGTGAAACCCACAGTAACGATGTTGATGGAGATGAGGGTACTGGTGATGAAGGTGCTGATTTTGCTATGATATTACTTATGGTGGCAAGCAGTTCATCACCATTATGTGAGCCGTTCTCTTCCTCTTTCAATGCATCCAAAAGCATATTCAGTTTTTGTCTTAGAATGTCACATTTTACAGTCAATTGATCATCCTCCTTGCGATGTTCACACATGCGTTCCAACAGATCATCGATAGTTTCACACAGGGTCTTTGTGGCGGTCATTAAAGTGGGCAAATCATCGGTTTCCACTATTGAGCGTAAATTTTCATTGGCTGCTGTAACCATGCCCGTCAACAAGGCTTCCTGTTCCGAAGATAAAGACATTTTCGGTATTTTGGGTTGTACGGGTATGGCCTTTTCAAAAACCATAATACTCCAGCGATCTAACATTTTAGTGCTGGCAGTTTCATATCTTTCCAGTATTTGAGGCAAATGGGCATCATCATCGCATGAAGAACCCCAGCCCAAGACACGAGCCAAATCATTACCCGTACCCAAAGGCAGAACAGCCACTTGACATTGTTTCTGGCAAAAGTTTTTTAAAAATCTAAATTTCGTTTTTAAATTTCACTTTGAAATCGTACTTACGTGCATGCTAAAGCGATCGATTTCACTTAACACCCAGCCTACGGAACCATCGCCAGAACACACTAATATGCGAAATATTTCAAAATGGCGAAACGTCTTAGCGCCAAACTAGGGCCCGTTGATATTAAATCAAACACCCTGAGCTGGATTTAATAGTTGCTTGAAGCGTCTTAAAAATTTAACGCCTTGATTGTCACCCGACTTGGAATTGACGAACACCAGTAATGGAGAAAAATTCCCTTTAGGACTTACCACATCCCAGGAATCATCATTGCCAATAGAATGCACACAGGTCGGAGGCACTACTGACAATTTTGCGGGCCCCATAGGACAAGCCACCGCTACATTCGGACGACAGGCTACATGCACTGTTGTTCGACACCACAAACAACGCCAATCCTGCAGGCGTAAGACCGAACCACAGGTTTTCTTACAAACAGCACATGTAGCCGACACTGGCAAGTTGCCTTCCATCCATTGATGCGGCATTACAATACTGCCATCTCTGTCCTCAATTATATCTTTACCCACCGTAGCCAGAGTAGTCCATTTGCAATTCGCTATTGCTTTAGCGGCACAACGTTTATGCACTTTACACTTGCATACCTCACAGGATAGGCCATGCGATGTTACGCCCGACAAAGCATCACGACACACATTACAATATGTGGGCCGGGCATGTGAGGTGGCATACCAATGATGATGATTGGCAAAAATATCATTTTGTTCAATGAAAAAACTATCACCTCTTGACCTCGGTGGTATTGAGGCTGCTTTTAAAGATCCTAACCAGTCTTCCATTTCGCGTCTTGATTCAGCACACAATACTAATGAACGTGTTGGTGTAATAACCTAAAAGAAAAAAATACAGAAACAAAGTAGAGTTAAGAGTTAAGAGTTCATCAATTACACTGTGCTACCTAGAGCTTAAGAATAATGTTGATGATAAGAAAGTTAAAAAAGTATTTGGTTTAGTAAGGCAAGTTCTGGAATGGTAGGGTTACCATACCAATGACCTTAAATGGTCATTATAATCTTGTAGACAGGAATATAACCTAGAAGAAGAGTAGACACGCTTGAAGGATTCTTTCAACGCTTGACAACACATGATTGCGCCACTTAAATATTGCAACATTGATGACAAGAAATTGTTCAAATCAATACAACTACATACATAACAATATAATGATTAAAGGGATTAAATTAGATTACAAATTAGTTTCAATTATTATTAAAGACATAACAAAACAGGTGATAAAATTTTTATATCCTTACGCTTCATTATATCCTTGTAGTGTTTGTGCCATTAAATCAGAATTTCAAAAGAAATTTCTTTTCTTTTCCTTTGAATTTCAAGTTCACTTTCAAAGAATATTATGTGTCATCACTTGACCTTTTGATATTTTATAGTTATTTACCTTGTTGTTGTTGTTGTTGTTGTTGTTGTTGTTTCTGTTTGGGCCCCAAAGCTATAGTTTCCATCAATGTCTCTCAATAATGTTGTGCAAAATGCATTTTTATACGATATGACAACAATCAACAGCATTATCGTTAGCGTGTATAACAGCAACAAGGATAACGAGGGTTGAGAAAATTTGATTTTTCTTTTTCTTTTTTCATTTAAAAGAAAATCATGTGCTTATACCGGCTACAAAGTCCATTAGAAAGTCAAGCAAAATAAACATTTTATGGCTGAACATTTTCTGTTTTGTTGTTATTGTTGTTGTTGGTTAGTTTTCATTTTTTCTCTTTTTTTTTTGTTATTTTGTTCATAATCATAAATAATTTATGGTCGAAAAGAGAAAGCAGAAAATATAAAGAAGAAATTCATAAGAGAGACACAATGCACTCCACACCAATACGATTCTACAAAGGCAAGCTTAAGCGTAGTAATTCAACTAATTTCACTTTAATTGGGTTTAGTTTCGGTCGTCGTAGCCTAGTAGATAGTATATTGACTTATTAGACATGAGGCTACGGTTCATCAGACATCTTCAACAAAACGAAATATTTCTTCGGCTACTTCTTCTCTACAGATTTCTGGGAAGAACTCCGAGTGTAAAATAAAATTCTTTTGAAAAGTTTCTCAAAAAGATTTGTCGTCTGGAGTCGACTATAAAGTGTGTATAAAATTAATACACACAACACAAATGGTGTGAGAAATTAGATTGTAATCCTGTTTGAAAGATTGCAATGATCAGGTAGCTTGTCGTTAACGGGCAAGTTCTCTCGGCGGCCAGTATGGCCTATTCTGTTATCCTTTAGTGGAGAGTTTGAACCACTCCGAGATCCCGGGTGAAACGTGCCAGTTCCTTCAGTTGCATGTTCGTCACTATGCAAAAAGCGAAGACGTCTATCCTGAAGTACAGGACACTCACATAAAAGATGTTGTACCGATTCCGTTTCCTTCACATTATGGCTGCTTCGGCAGTAATCCCAATGGAGCAGACTGATCCTGTCAGCGAAATTAGCAATAGTGCAGTGCCCTGTTAGAATTCCTCTCACTCAAGTAGTACTTTAGTTGCACCGCTGTCCACTGCTGGACATAGAAGTTTCGATATTCGGCAATAAGGTGTGTATGATCAGCAACGATTCGTTAAATTCCATGCTGCTTTTTACAATTTTTAACAAATAATCTCCTCTTTAGACTTTCCGATACCTTTCGTTTCATTTGATTCTTTATTTGCTTCCATGCTCCAGAGGCCAGGTATCCATTAGAGGTGCCAAGAGTCCGTGAAACTCCTGAAGCCTTAACTGTGTAAGTTTACCAACAAATTTTCTTGCTGCAAGGTAATGCAAAAAAAAAACAACGTCATCGATATTATGGTAGGGTATCCACAAGTCCTTTTCCATCCATGTTGTGTGCGATAATTTTATCCGTGATTCTAACTATACGTGTTAGTTTTGTAGCTTTTGTACGTAAAGTAATCTTATTACAACAGTCACACATTGAATATAACATCAGACAGTCTATACAGTTCATCTTTCAAGCTGACACCATTTCATGGCACTCTTCATTGTTAAATTTTATTTCCTTTTTTTGATTACGGAATTTCAAATGGTTTTTGTGATGTCATCGCATATGTTAGTCATTCCATTTAAGATACTTGAAGTTATTTATTCAGTCAGACATGGCAGACATGTCAGTCATGTCAGACAATGTCACTCAGTGTCAAAAACATAATGTGCATTACATATCCCATGCATATTTGGGTGCAAATGTCATATGGAATGGAAAGAAAATATCATAAGAAATCAATTTAACAGTTGATGATGGCAAAGGAAAATTTGTACATACGAGTATAATTGCATTTGATGAAATGAAAAACAAATGTTTTTCAAATTTAACTGTAGATGATTGTGCAATCAATTGGTTTTAAATTTCTTCTTGAATGAACGTAATAGTTTAAACATCATCTGCCATCTGTAATCATGCCGGGTAAGTAAGGGCCTAGAATGTTTACATAGGATTGAGTACTCCAAAGCCAATGTTTAAAGTTCATGCGGAATATTTTACTTTTTACCACTACTTGCCATCAGATTCCATACAATTTATTTTCGGTTTCAGCTAATCAGCTGAACCTTCTTCTAGTTATTTGCCATCCATAAAGCATATTAAGTTGATACCCATGGTGTGTATTGATTTCTATTCCGTATTCATTTGACTAAGAAAATTAAAGCGAAAAACTTTTCAAACTTTTAAAATACATTTCAACACATCCCTTCAATTAGAAGCAATAACTCGATATCCAAACAATTTTTCCTTTAATTAGCAATCAATCAATGCTGCAATAGCATTATCAGTAGCACAGCACATGAAATCAGTAGCACAGCATTAACGTTGAGATAATGCAGTTGACATGCTGCCGGAAATGTAATACAGAAAGCCGTTAATTTTACATCTGGGATCATACAGCTTGCAATTATTTATGAAAACTAAAACAACAACAAAAACAACAAAAAAAAAACAACAACAATTTATACGATGGCAGTACATTGGTGAGATGAGTAATAATATCAGGAGGTCAACTAATCTCAGGCCAAAAAAAAAAAAAGACTCATGAAATAACCTTCCTATGAGAGACGTAGATGTGAGTGTGAGTGTGACTGTGTGTTTAAGTTTATACCATAAATAATAACCTTCCTTTTTATTTGTTTGTTTGCCCAGTTACCACATATTTACACTCTACATATACTTTCCTCTTTTGGGGTCATATTAAGCTCATGTTATGATCATAATTATTATGCTAGCCAAAGGTCAGCAGCAAAAGTTTACTGTAATCAAAAATAAACAACAATAAACAACAATAGTATGTTTGAAAGCAATAGTCTTACATACAATCATTTCAATACACAGTTTCCCTAGCGCATAGATGTTACACACGATTAGTTTAACATTTGCGGTCAGTTTTGGGGTCAATGGCAAAGTGCTCAAAAACCGTATTAATTTTTTTGATTGAAATGGAGAAAAAATGACAAACGAAAGAAGAAGAAAAAGGAACATGGCTTTATTAACTTAATGAAGTTATTTTCTACAACAGCACTATTAAGCCATGCCATACATAATACATACATACATACATACATAATAGGTCATTACAACCATTTAGTCAGGATTAAAACCTAGTCTCTCACACCAATTAAGTTGTGTGCGTTAATTTTCGTACACGAGTGGCAGTACCATTAGGAGCTACTTAAAAAACTAAACTTCTTGCTAAGGCTCAAAGAAGAACAAGAATAACATTGGTCATTATCTTTAGTCAGGATTATTACCTAGTTTCTCACACCAATTATATTGTGTGTGTTCATTTTCTTCCTAAGTGGCGGGATCTACAGTTTAAATTCGATTCCGAACGATAGATTTTTGGGAAATTTTTTCACGCCAAATTTATTTACTCTCGGAGTTTTTGCCACAAATCTGCTGATAGAACCGTGGCATCACGTCTACATTACCTACTAGACTACGGTGACCGTATAATTGCACAACCGAATTGTGACCTCATACAAGCGAATTTCTTTATAAAAAGTTTTCAATAAAACTACTCGCAAATGTTTTGTTCTTTGATTTGAAAGATGAACAAAAGAAACGATTACTCTATTGCCAGTGCAGAGGACAGCTGGTATATCTTAAGTCATTCCATAGACCTCTAAGAAAAACAAAGGAAGAAAATATAGACAACAAGAGAAGCAAAGGACACAAAACCTATAATGACAGCCATAAAGCATTGACAATATTCGAACAGTAACCAGCAAGATAGAACCCCAACACATGAGGTAGTTGAACCATGGGGATGGTAAGTGGACTAGCAGATGAAATCGGGAAATAAATGATTGCCTTCAATGGCTGAGTTAAGAGTCAAGGACGTTATCGCAAGTATCTGAAAAGGTATGATACGTTGACACAAATTTCGAATTTCTATTCTTTTATTTCATTTTTATATTCCATTGGCCATTATAGCCATGGGTAGCAGAAACTAAATAATTCAGCCAGGGGTTACACAAAGTTATTGAACAAGTTTTGCTCATTTATCTTTACATCTGTAATGGCTAGTTTATGTTATCGGCAGACATACTATGTCTAGAGTCATGAATACAAATCTAAAGTGATCATGATTTAATTTGAAGACTTTAGAAGCTGTTTGTAATCACTGTGCATTATTTTGTAGTTTGTGTGATAAGAATAAATGCAGATGTTAAGGAGATGTTATCCACATCATCTGCACCGACATGTTCGTTTCATGGACTTCATTAAATCATGACATTTTTGAATTAAACAGATTGCCAACAACGCTAAATTATGGCAACAATATTACTGTCTATGGAATGGAAACAATTGATAAAAGTTTCTCTTTTTAATACTTATCTGTGGTTTACACAATAAATATTTCGTTTCAAAACTTATTTAAAATGCAAAAAAATATTTTAAACAGCTTCTGTCAACAGCCATGCTCGTTGTGAAACTTTTGTTTGCATTTCAACAAGAACTGATCATACAATACGCAACAATAATGAACCACACGACAAAGATAAACTTTGTTTTTGTTTGTTTGTTTGTTTCTTTTAAAACTTCCATTATGGAGGAATAAATGAAAATAATAAACAAACAAAAAAACGAAGTAATAATCATAATAAAATGACAACAACAATAGGGAAAGTTTTTTTTTTTTTGTATTAAATCTGTCATAAAGCAGGATAAAAATGATAAATGATTGGAATTCATTACACAAACAAACTTACAATTAACAGACTACACAACAGTGTAATTGAAAGATAAGAAAGCAGTTTTTGATTATTTTAACACCGCCTTTATATAAGCAGAGTAAGGGTATTAAGAACTTTAATTTTAAATATCAGAAAATATTTGAAAGTGGGTAGTGGGTTGTGGATCTCATAAAAGTCACTTCATTTCCGAACATGATATTTTTATTAACAAAAGTATTCGGACAACTTCCTGTTTAGTTTATAATTTTTTTCTTTTTGTGGGGATTTGGTTAGAAAGAACAATTAAAATCGCTTAGCAGATAAAGTATTGTATTTATGCTACACCTACTCTATACCATTTACTCTGCACTGTTTTACAAGGACCTTGCTATGGAACGATGCAAAATATTAGCTGCTGCCATAACACAAGCAATATGATGCACCACAATTTCGTTTGTTTAATGAGTGCACCTTATGAAAGTAGAAAGATCGATTTCCTCAGTGAAAAAGTGTCTTCAGCAGCAAAGCTAGGAAGGAAATGTGGACAAACAGAATTGCCAAATTTTGTTCGATAGAGCTTGAGAGCCACCAATGCAACTCGGAAGGTGTTTTATTAGATTCATCTTGTCCTAAATCAATTGGACTTGGTTGAATTTGGCATGAATTTATTGGGAGTTGTGTTTACTGAGAGCTAGCTAGCAGCATATTGGACTTCAACATCATGGGAGTTGGCCGAACTGAATAATTTTCATGCAACTCGTGTGCATAGACAGGCTAGCCATAATTCCACACATACTATCCACTATTGTTGTGATATACTAGTTGAAGTGCAAGAGAAAGCTTGTCAAAGCTTGTAGTCATGAAATAATTTTTTTATGGCAGTAAATGTTTCAAATCGCAGATCAGACAACTCCAACAAAACGAAATAAGAAAATGTATTCGTTCGGTGATCAACTCCCAGCAGATTTCTGGCAAAATTTCTGAGAGTAAATAAAAATTTGCTATGAAAAGTTTCTAAAAACAATCTGTCATCTGGATTTGACTTTGAACTGTAGGTACCGTTACGCATTTATAAAACATAAGTGATGTGAGAAGCTTGGTCATAATCCTGACTGAAGGTTTGTAATAGGGTTCGAATCCCCGGTCAGACATCAAAAACGAAATATGAAAAAAATAGGTGTCTGCCGAGACAATTGCCCAAAAGACTAGTTGATTCTTGTTGAGGTTTGAAGTCGTCAACTGTACTAGTTGGTAGTGTGTTGACTGATTGGACACAAGACTGTGGTTTATACAGCGACTCAAAAAAGTGGAATATAAAAAATTATTTTTTTTTGGTAATTTTCGCTCAGTAAAGAATAAATAGGAGTGCAATGAAAAGTTTCTAGAAAACAAAAAAAAAAAAAAAAAAATTTGTCTTTCAGGCACGAGTTTAAATTGTAACTCCCGACAATCACAGCATAAGTGGTGTTAGAAATTAGATGGTAATCCTGACTAAAGGTTCATAATGACTAATTAAGTAAGTAAGTAAGTAAGGATGTAGAAATCTCACAGATAATATATGCCCAATAGATATAGAAACCTTCAAGTCTTAGAACGTAGCGCACGTTGGTATATAATATGCGAGAGGCTACTAAATGCTTAGAAAATTTTATTTTATAATTTCATGTGTTTTCTTATTGATTATTTATTATTATTTTCTTTGATTCTTTGATTAAGATTCATTAGAATAAATTGAAAACGATTTTTTTTCTTCTATTTTTTCCTTTACTTTTGTCTTTGTGATTAAATTATTTCACTGTTGCCTATCAAGCCTATTTATCTAGTTTTGAAAATATATATGTATACTCGTAGGTATGTATACCCAACCATAAAACCTTGCAACACTTGCAAAGCAAAGTGTTTTTAATTGTTTGGTTATCTAATAAATGTGCTGCAATCTTATGAAATGAGCAAAAATATTTTCCAAAAAAAAAAGACGAATTGATTTTTCTTACCTCAAAAACCAATAACAAATAAGGTTTTTACAATTCAATTCAATTGAACCATCTTTCGGTATGTATGTATATGAGTATGTATTGATGCCATTAGAATTCCCCTTAAGAGGAAGAATCAATAAAAAAAAATATTTATTTCCTTGAATTTTTCAATTAAAATTTTCTCGGAATATCTATTCAATACACTTGCTGAACCTGCCATTAAGGGGGATGTAATGTAAGCTGTAGCACCTCATATAAAAACAAAAAAAAAAAAAAAAAGAAACAAAAAAAAATGAGTAATTGAATCCTTAATTTATAGCCAAAGAATTGTTAGAAGCACTTGTTGGCCATAAATATTTAAATGAAAGTCTATAAATAAGAAAATTCATATTTTAGTTTCAGATTTTATTTCATTTTGTTGCTTCATATTGTTTTATTTTTTTTTTATTTTTTTTTTATTTTATTTTTTTAAAGTAGATTGCTTTTTACTCGTATTTACTGAACCATTTCTATATGATTTGGATTCTGGGATATATCGAACATTGTTGCAAAAGAACACTCTTCACGAATGTTTGTTTGCGAAAATGTTGCTAGAGACCTTAATCTTTAATCATTTAGTCATGATCAAGGCTTAGTTTCTTATACAAGTCATATTATGTGACTGAAATGTATCTGCGAATGTCGATGCCTACAGTTTATAAAATTTCCAAGCGATAGATTTGTAAAGATTTTCAAAGTAATTTTATTTACTATCAGAGCCAGTACTGGAAGGAATGAAAGATCGCCTAAAGAAAATTTTTCTTTTTCTCTTTATATTTTCGCCACGTTAGAGGTGAGAAGGATACTACGTACTACGATCAGAAGCAAAATATATCAAGTGGGCCATTTATCGTTTAAAATTTTAACCAACGGTTATTTTAAATCTGGCAATACTTCTTGATACTTTCCAATACTTTCTCGCTTGAGCAGCATTGGGTTTTATTAGGCCAACGAGAAATTGCACGATGATGTCGAAATCATCTTTTCGGATGAAGGTAATTTTTATTTTGGTGAGTACATAAATAAGTAAAATTGCCATATTTGAGGGCTCAGAAATTCCACACGTGCTGTTACAGGAGCTAATGCAACCATTACGTGAGGCTTATGTAGCGGAGGTATCATTTGCCTATATTGCTTTGAAAATGAGGACGGCACAACCATTACGGTCAATGGAGACACCTGTCGCCGCATAATAACCGATTTTTTTGTATCCGCTAGTCATAGTATTGATGTGAATAATGTTTGGTTTTACCAGGACGGTGCAACTTGCCACCCATGTCATGCCACAACCGATTTGTTGGCTGTTTAATTAGCCGAAATGCTGATATCAATTGGCTGCTAAGAAGCTGCGATTTGACACCGTTGGACTATTTTCTGAATATTTGAAGGTTAACACTCGTGATGCCATTGCCGAGATACGACCCCATACACTTGAAAAAGAAGGAGGATATAGCTTCACAGAGCATGGCAAGGTCTGTATTAATACCAAAAACCGTTGCAAGTGTAGTAGGATAAGAAAGGAAATGGACATGAAATGAATTATAATTAAAGGAATAATAAAATTTGTAGAAAAGTTCGATTCAATTGGCAACAATTAGAACACCAGCTCTATTGCAACGAGTACCCAATTAAACTGGATTTCTGTAGCACAACTGACCTTTGCATCTTACAAAACCGAAAATGTTTTCCCCTTTCAAATCCAAAACAAATCATTTCAAAAAAATATCCAAATTTTGCTAGGCGTCTACCAAAAAACGAATGACAAAGGCATAGAAGACTTCCGCCTTCATGCGACAGTAGTCCTAATAAATTACACTCAAGAGCTGTACGTATCTCTCTATAAGACAATGTCAGCTAATCTTACATACAAGTTAGGACACATCGAATGCTATTCATTCATATCAAAGATATCGTGCATCTACTTTCAAGACAGAGTGATAAGTGCCTACCTATTGGGTAGCCCATCATCTGGTCGTAGCGTGCATGACCGGACTTTAAGTTTGCAGGAAATGAATCAGTAAAGTTGGTCTGGTGTAATGGACCTCATTTGTTCTGAATACACCACTATTTAATCAGTCTTCCCATTGTAATGAGAGTGTCGACCAATGCTCGGAACAGTTTTTGTTCTCACAAATGAGGATTTCATGGCTTCAATGGTAGGCTGCTTTATAGCAAGGATTTCTGGCTGCCAAATACTACAATGATTTGAAAGTCTCTCGGACATACTTAGTTCAGGCTCGCTAGATAATATTTTTTTCTTTTCCTTTTGTATCCCTTTGAGCAGTAACTTAACTAGGTACTAAAAATTATACTCAAACATCTATCGGTTGGAGTTAAAGTGTTAAGTTGTAGGGAAAACTAAAACCCACAACATGAGTTCTGTGTGTGGCCAATGGACCATAGGGTTTCAAAGTAAACGCGTTAAATTTAGGTAAGAAATACAGTAGAAATTGAATATAATCATGCCTGAATTATTTGAACATTTTTTACAATGATCTGTGCTGACGGGGACTACAGGTTCAAATAACTGAATGGTGGTGTAGCAGTCTGTGGCACTTGTAGTTACACATGAATCTCCTTACTAGGTAAGATGTGAACGATTTGAACATTTTTGTTCTTTTAGTTTCTTTATTTGAAAAGTAATTTATTTTGTAATGTTTTGAACAGTAGAGACAATATGTTTTTTTGTTTTGGTTAAAATAGCCTATGTTCTAAGAATACAAAGAGTTGGAAGGAAGGAAATGCTTTGATTATTTCCTGCCATGTTGAATATAAATTTTCCTTTTCATTCCTTTTCATTCTAAGGCTTGTGCTTATGATCTCCTTTGTGTTTTGATTGTTTTCGTAAAAGGTTATTTTCTGTCCAAGCAGTTTATGGTTTTAATAAGAAACATTAATGAGAAATAATTAAAAATAAGACACAAAAATTTGTAAAAATTTTTTATTAGTTCTCCACTTGTTTAGATTGAGTTGGACGTATTACTTTAAAATGTTAAAATTCAAAAAAAAAGTTGGTTCTATCGGTTCTCTTTTTCAAAACCAACAACAAATACATAATGTAAAGCAAAATACGTGAATCATACATACATACATACATACATACATACATACCATACATACATACGGTATGTAATAACGAATAAAAAACAATTTTTGAATGAAAATTAAAAATTTCCCAGAAATATTTTCATGGAACAATTCAATTCGACATTTTTATGGTTTGATTAGAACTCATGTTATTTAAAAATAGATTTGATTGAATCATTGCATTACAACAAATCATTGGTCTCACGTAGAAAGGCTCTAAATCACAATTTTATCGAAATTGATTTATTTTTTGTGATTCCAATGCTTTTAACACAAATTTTGTTTGGAGAGTGAGGACCTTTCTACAAGAGACCAAAAAAATGAAACTAAAATACATCTGAATTTACATACATACATACATAATTGGCCATTACAACTCTGTCGTTCAGAGTCGACTTAAAACAATAGGTCCCGCCGCCACTTATGTATAAAAAAAATTAGCATACACAATATGAATGGTGTGAGAAACTAGGTCGTAATCCTGACTAAAGTAACATTGTCTTCTAAAGCGAAAATTTTGTTTGACTGCTACCTATACACACTGTATAGGTTTGACGGTATGTGGTATTGAATTGCACGACCTAGACGGCTAATGGATAGCTTTATAGCGTAAGATAAGATTCTCACAAAATTTTCCTTGAAATAGCATTTAGGGCTGTTACAGAATACAAAATTTAAAAAAAGTATGCCGTGATCTAAAGAACATGTTGGACATATCCTGCATGTACATTTGTAAGCCAAAAACAACAACAGCGTATGAGATATGGCTCCTATAATTTTGCACTAGAAATGTTTTTTCTTGTTTGTTGAAAACCTTTTCAGTTGGATCGTGTATCGTGACACATCATTTGATAGAAGACACTTGCCAATCAAGTTCAATTCTTGCATTTTATAACCTACAAAGCACACAAAGGTTAATAATAACAAACCAGTAAGAACACTCGATTTAACGCCTTGCGTTTATTCTCTTTGGGGGGTCTTGTAAAGTATCACGTTTACGCAAATGAACCAGAAACAATAAATCCCTCTAAGTGGCAACAATGGGATACAGCCACAGCTTACTTACCTAATTTTAAAAGTCTTCAGTTAGGATTACAAACTAGCTGCTCAGATTACTCACACAATATGAGTGTTAATTTTAATCAAAAATGGCGGGACATGCAGTTTAAACGCAGTCACCTCTGAACGACAGATTTTTGTGAAATTCCTTCATGGAAATTTTATTTTACTTTCCGAGTTATTGCCACAAATTTGCTGAGAGAAAGTTGCCAAACAAATATTTCTTTTTTCATGTTTTCGTTTAGTTCGAGATATCTGATCTGGGTTTTGAAACGTGGCCTCACGTCTAAAAAACCAATTCACTGCCGACAAGATTACGGTGACTGTCATAAAATTTGCCTTGGAGGCTAATACAGATTTGCGTTACTGGTACAATATTAAATCCATATGACCTTGCCATAACCTTTAAAAAACTTTCCTAAAGCAAAATTGCATAGCAAATTTGAGCGAAATATCTTAGACTCCAGACATATTAAAAAACGGTGTTGGACGTACGGTGCAAAGCTTGAAGAAAGTCATGGCTTTTGAATGCCTATAGTTGCAGTAATCCGGAATGAAATTTTATTAGAAAAAAAAAAAAAAGAAAAGAAAAAAAAACTAATCTCACCTAAAGTAGCTTGTAAGATTGGCTGCTAATACGATTTTGTAAAATGAATTCTAGCTTTTATCATATCATTTTTGTTTTTATGTCATTACTCTTGGCATCATTTTGAATGTTTACCAAGAATTTTCTTAAAATATAATTCAAAGTAAATTGGCTTTGAGTAAATTTTCCGTTTAACGTTTATATTTTTAAATAAAACTACTTCATTATAAATTTTATTTTTAGTTTTAAACACATACCATACATCTCCAAAAAATAATCTTTCAGTTCATTCAGTTGAAATTTATTTGCCATTTCAAATGAATTTAAATTGCTGCATACTCTGTATTTATTTCATATTTCTGGATCACGAGTTATAAAGTTTCAAAACAAAAAAAAAAAAAAGACTTATCAGTCATCATGTAGTAAATCCGATCCAATATCAATCGGTTTGAAACAAAAGTTTGAGGAAAAAAAATTTTTTTTCGATAGAAGAATTGCTTAATACACAAAAACTTTTGCTGGCAGGCATCTTTGTTTTTTTTTTTTTTATATTGCTACGCAGGCAAATATTTTTACAATAAATGTTTGTTAAGCAATAGAGCTATTGATGTAGCAAAAGATGAGAAAAAGAAAAAAAAACCAAAAAAAAAAAAAAAATGTTAAGGAAAATATAGCATTTAAGTCATGCTAATGCTATTAAATCAATGCCATATAATGCCAGTTAAATGAACAATTACGTTAGTAGACGGCAGTACATATTCGCAATATCAAATGGTGTTGATAAATTTAATTTAGAAGGGTCTCCCTTATGTCCCTGTAGTTTACAGTGTGTATACTTTGTTTAACGACTGGCGGGTTTCATTTCATAACACGATCTAATGCATATGGAACTTTAGAAAAGAAAAACTACAAGGTAGCCATCAAGCACCTACTTTGGCGCCATGTATCTTTGTATCTGGAAAATTCACTTACTTTTAGCCTACAAGTCCTTTCTTGTTCCAAATGTACTTATCTTAGCTCATGCATTAAGTCGACCAACTCTGAACATATTTTTCTACAAGTTGTTCGAAATTAAGAAGTTTTTTTTTTTTTTTTAAAGGTTGATCTTTAAACCGAGAAATATTTGCAACAAAGCATTCTTACTGAATTTAACTTGTCATTGCAACCGGTCTGGATTACGACCTAACTTCTCCACAACATTTATGTTGTGTTGGGACCTACAGTGAGTGTAAAGTCGACTCCGAACGATAGAGAGATTGAGAAAGTTTTTCGTGGCAATTTTCTTTTGCTCTCGGAGTTTTTGTCAGAAATCTGCTGAGCGGAAATTTCATTTTGTTGGAGATATCAGACTTGAGTTTTGAACTGTGGTCTTACAGCTACCTACTAGACTAGGGCGACTTCCAATAATATAATGTTAGATTGTATTAAATCTTGGTTCCATTGTTACGAACTGGCATAAAAAAATTAATTTACATAGGCTATGGATCTCTACAAGTTTCAGGCCATCAAAAACACTACTTGTCGTTGGCCGCAATTTAGTTTAGGAAGTGGTTGACATAAGCGAGCAATTTTGTTTGCATGCAGCCAGTTTTATTACAAAGGCTACACGAAGATATTTAGGAATCTTTAAGTGGAACCTATTGCAGCTTGATTGCATTCTAAAATAACGTAACGTAATCTAAAATAACGTAACGTAATCTAAAATAATGTGAAGTGGAAAATATCTTGTCTGTTTATTAATAAAATATTGGATTACTTGCCGACATACTATGAATACTGTATTCTACAACAACAACAACAACAACAACAACAACAACAACAACAACTAACTGACAATACCATTAATCAAACCCTAAAGTGGAAATACACTGGAGACTGTGCAGAAGTGTGTTATATTTTATGGGACGACTAATTGTATCGAATGATTAAGAGTATAATTCCCAAGTGCTTAGCTGAGATTTCTGGCTCTTCTCTTTCTACACTCTCTCGTTTCTGCAGAAAAGTAGAGACTTAATTAAATTGCCCATGAAGAGCGAGAGCCATTAAGGAGATTCATTTGGATCTACAAAATAAACAATGTAGTAGCATGTTCGTTCAAACAAACAAAACAAAATCAATTGTAGTCTAATAAGATCACGGTTCAAATTCCCAGGTCAGACATCTCGAGCAAAATAGAACATGACAAAATATAATAGAAAATATTCTCACGGCATTTTTTTTATTACTCTTGAAAGTTTTTAGCATAAATCTGCTGAGATGCAATCACCGATGAAATATTTTTTTATATTTTAGTTTGTTGTTCCTGCGTTTTAAACTGTGACTTCACGTCTAATAAGTTAGCACACTACCTACTAGAGTAGATTATAATAAACACACTGATATGTCCAGAAGTTAAGCATTTTTTTCAAGTCTATTAGATTTGAATCACTTTGGTTCACATTGGTTCATACTTTGATTTAAGTCTTTTCAACTGGCTTGGTACCTCCAACTGTCTGGGTAGTTTTTTTTTTTTTTAATTGAAGCCAAGTAAATTTTGATTTTGTAGATGTATAGTTGCTTTCGAGCAAGTTAATATTGAACGATCAATATGAAGTCAGAAATTTATCGAAAATATTAACAAATACGGCATGGCCAAATGGCCATTTGCCTTGCATCATCAACTTTCGATACAAAAAATCAATTTATTACACTGGTTATGAGCTATAAAAAGTTTTCTTAAATGGTAAACATTTATTACAAAGAAATTTTCCTTTTTAATTTTCATTTTCATTTTCTTATGATTCATGTTGCCAACTACTAGGCTACGACCAAGCATTTGATTTATTTGGAAACATTAATTGCAAAGAGACAACTTTTTTTCTTATTTTTCTTTCGTTTGGAAAACTTTTTCTCTGTTTCTTGTTTCTTTCATTTATTATTATTTATTGTTGTTGTTATTGTTGTTGTTGTTGTTGTTATTTTATTTATTTCAGTTGGCCAGTTGGAAGAATAATTTATAAAATTTATTGTATAAAATTATTATTACAATTCTTTTCTTCATTTATTCACTTGGTCGGGAATTTCTTGGTTCTGCATGACTAGCAATTGCAAAAGAAAGCCCACACCGTGATTAATCGTTTGTAGCCTAAAGTAATCACGTTTCATTTTCTCAGAATTTTTTATCACAATTGAGTGAAATATTTGTATGACAGACTTATCACAATTGAAAATCATCCAGAATAATGGGGGTTTTATGATAATAAAAATATTTTTTAAAAAGGAAAAAAAAAAATCTTAAAATTTATTTGCAATTCAATGGTCAAGGTCATATTAAGAATTTTATATAGACAGCCATTTTTCTATGTCTGCCATTTTAATGTCTATGCCATTGTTTCTATACAGTGGTCATAGTCCAGTAGATAGTGTATTGATGGTTACCATGCAGCCGTCAGTAGGAACTGTGTTGCTTAATTTACATGTGTGGGCGTGGTTCAAACCCCAGGTTAATAATGCTTGAAAACCAAACGATATTGGAAAAAAATTATTGCTTCGGGCGAAGATTTCTAGCAAAAAATTGCCATGAAAAAATTTTTATAAAAAAAAATTGTCGTTCAAAGTGGTCTTTAAACCCTAGGGGTCGCCGCTTATATACAAAATTAATACACACAACATAAGTGGAGTAAGATGGCAGCAATATTTATCGACTATATTGAGAAGAGAAAGTCCATTAAGGGCATAATTCCATAGCGTTACAACGAATTCGAGAAAAGCAGCTCCATTCAAAGAAAATCAAAGTGATAATTCATAAAAACAAATTCATTGTGCTAAAAATCAATGAGCACGTTAGCAAAGCAGCAAAGCGGCAAAGGCCTCGAATTATTAACAATTCCATAGCATACCCCCAATGCCTTAATCAGTTAATTCTTGCAGTACTTAGACCACAAGAGAGCCGATGAAAGGATAATCTTTCTAACAGAGGAACTGAATCCTATTTGGACGACGATGTGTGAATGAATCAGCACATGAACAAACAACATTGTCTACTATGTGGTCATGCCAACTCACATCAGATCCAATTCATTTCGACGTTTATGTTTAGTATGGAATTTGAGCTGGCTGCGTCATTATTTCTTGATTTCTTTGAGAACGCACTACTTACTACTCCAATATAAAGTACAGCTTACCCTCCATCAAGTTTATCTTCGCTGTTAAGATATTAAATTTCATATGTAAACTGTTGAGGTAACGTACAATATTTTTGAATTATTTGATGCCAGGTTTAATGGCCAGCAACAATACTACGAGTGACATTATTCACAACTTCACAACTACTTTTCAATTATATTTACATACAAGCGTGACATTACATTCCGTTATTAATTTAATCGCCTTTAATTATTTTACTTTGTTTTCATTTGTTCTGATTTTTATCTTTTTATCTTTACTATACCAGAAACCCTTCCATATTTTTAAATCATCAACAAGGAAAGCAAATAAAGCGCATAATATTCTGTGTGCATAATAATTTGTATTACTCAACCTACTTGTTTTTTTTTCTGACAGAATTTATGTGGCAAACGTTCATTTACAGGAATTTATGAAATAAAGTACGTGCACGAAATTCACATCGAATACGAATGTGAAATAATATTCCATCATATTTGCGTTTTGCCATCCTCATCAGCATCATCATCATCATCATTATTTGATTTGATTTGTTGGCTTGTATTTCAAATGCACACACACACACGCACACACAATGTAAAAGCGTTTATGAATGTAATTGTTATTGAATTGCAAACAAATTGAACAAAAATTTGATTTTTTGTTTGTTTTTGTTATTAAACAATAGAAGACAATCTGTTCATAATTATTGTCAAGCTAATCTCAAATACACGTTCACAATTAGAAGAACGTGAGAATCTAACGGAAATGTGGATAAAGAATGGCCACACATACAATTACAAAATTGTAATGGGTTAATTAAATATTGTCAGCATCAGATTTATAATTATCTATGCAGGTAATTGGTCTTCAATTAAATAATATGCTGTGGTGTTTAAAGAGAAATAGAAAATAAAATTCATTGGAAGCAGTTCTAATTAAAGAAAGAAAGTCACAACCACTAAACAATTAACAACTTGAAGTTAACCAAACTGACACACAAGGTTCTTCCGAATAATAGGATGTTTTGGTTGTAGGTTTTAGGTTCTCATACCACTCATGTTGTGTGTGTTACCCATGAGTGCCGGAAACCCATTGTTTAACTACAGTTTTAAAGAGACTTTTCAACGAAATTTTATTTTACTCTCAGAGTTTTTGTCACAAATCTGCTGAGAGACAGTCAGTGAAGAAATATATTTTTCATATTTCGTTTTGTTCGACAACCATGGTCTCTCGTCTCATAATCCAACACACTATCTACTAGACCACGGCATTTCGGCGATCCCATATCCGATAGCAAAGGTTTTATCATTTCACTAAGAAATGCAAGAAGTATCTAGAACGAGTCATTTATTGATTATTTATTCATCTGGTTTTCGAATATCGGCATATACAAGGCACAACCAAAGCTATTGATGTATATTGTTAGGCTGTTACAACTTACTTAATACTTACTTAATTGGCATTACAACCTTCAGTCAGATTACGGCCTAGCTTCTCACCACTTATGTTGTGTGTATTAAATTTTTATACATAAGTGGCGGGACTAACCAGTTTAAAGTCGACTCCGAACGACAGATTTTTGAAGAAACTTCTTTCATGGCAATTTTATTTACTCTCAGAGTTTTTGCAGAAATCTACTGAGGAGGAACGACGCGAAAGAATATATTTTTTCATATTTCGTTTTTGATGTCTGACCGGGGATTCGAACCCTGGCCTTTCGTCTAATAAGCCAACACACTAGGGTTTTTTTAAGAGCTTCCTATCTTTAAATTTAAATAAAACACAGTGTATTTGGGCGATATCATCGAAGCTTTTATTCGAGTGATGACTTTATGTGTGCAACACAACATGATTTCTCTAGGTAGGCGTATCCGAAATGACCTCGGCAGGAGGTCTGAGGACTTGTGGCTAGTCGCACACATCGGTGACGTAAGAAAATGTCAAAAAGGGATAGATCGCCGAATCTTGGTGACCAATTTACATCATCTCCATGATATGTGATTAACATGTGCTCAAATCGCACATGCAAAATGTTCAATGTGTCATGTGCTGTTGCTGCCTTAATTATCCAATTCAGGTCAAAAGAAAATGATAAACATCAACTAATAATACTCGCCATTAATAGTGATAACCAGTCCTTCAACGATCTCAAAGGAAATTTTACTGATAACGTCTTATAAGCCAACACATTACCTCTTAGCCGATGGCGAATTGAAAAGGGACATCCCGCTCTATTATGGGTAGGGCCTTTCATGGACATAGAATACCTTTAAGTGTTATTAATCTTGCGTGCATATCCATTCATGATCTATTGACAATTTCGAACACATTCGGTCATAGATAAAAGTCTTCATATACCATAGGTTGTAAGAAAGTCTACATATAGCAGTCTATGTATACTTTAAATAGATTTCATTCCAACGTGCACAACGTACTTCCTCACACTTGCCACTTCTAATACTAAGTGTATGGTCGTATATATAGATAGAAAAGCTACTTTTCTTTTATTTAAGCATACCTTAGCGTTAGAAAACCAAATTGTTTGAAATTAATTATGAGTGAATATTATGAATTTGACCGCCAATCTATGTGGCATAGAATTCATTAGAAAAGCTTAACGATTATAATACCATCCAATAAAAGCACTTTCTTTTTACAGATTAATTGAATAACGACGAAATCATTAAGAGGCTTACGAAAAACGCACAACATATTTTGGAATTACAAAAACGTGGGTTCTGAAACGTTTTATGGTGATTGGAGAATTTTTTTTTTCTCTTCCTTTCTTTTCTTTTTATTCTTTCCTTAAGCCATCTATCTCAGCCTATGGCAATAAGATTATTATTCTTGA
>QOCX01000809.1:43829-56414 GCA_005959815.1 Sarcophaga bullata
TTTTTTTAATTTGAGTAGAAGGGGATTGTAATGTTTTAAACGTAAATTATGTTTTGCTTGAGTGCACAATAGTAGAATAATTTTAAAAGGTATTTTATTAAGATTTTATATGTGATACCCACCCTATCCCCTATCCCCATTCATTCCTTTGATTCGTTTTATTTCGTCAAGCAATTTCATGCTTTTATAAGTTTTCATTTATTTCGCTTGGAGAAATAGCAACGTTTCATATTAAAGGCATAAGGATATTAAGCTCATATCCTCTTTAATACGTAGAGCATAACACAAGCAGTGAAAAGAAATGACAACATCCAACACGCCTTGCCATGTGGGCGTGTGAGCTATTAAAGCAAACTACATAGAGTACAAGGCCAAGTAGTTCCTGGGCTTGTTAGCTGATAAATTTCAACAAAAATTTCCTTTTTAAAACTATTTTAACGTCAATTTTTTTTTTAAGAAATCGCAAACTAACTAGAATGTTGTAGCATAACTTACAAAACGACTACAATTCTTTGCATTTCTATTTCACACTCTTACATGAAAACCCTTCTTAATGATGGTGGCAACTAGATACCTAAAAAAAACCAAACAAATAAGCAAGCAAATGTCAAGTTTTTCTTTCTAAAGTAAACGTTTTTCATGCGGGTAAAACGTTTAATAGCCATGATGTTGCAAGATAGAGTAGTTGAGTGGCATTTGTAAGTATTATATGCTGATGGCATACGTTTATCGCTGTCAGGAAATTCAAGTGGATTTGTTTTTTTTTTCTTTAACTTTGTTTAATAACCTTGGCTTTAAAAGAATTTCAAAAGTCTCTGTATACAGTGGTGGCCGAAATAAAAGATACAAGAAGAAAATTGTAGACCCCGTTGAGCTAATGTGAGCACCTTTCAGAGATTAAGCGATTTTACCCCATTAGCCATTTTCTTGTAGCGTTTTTTTTTAAGTTCCAAGTGTATGCGGTGCTCAAAGCCCATATAATTCTTGCCATTGGTCAAATTCAGTCTAATTTATACGCTGAAGTCATGGAAAATTGAAAATTTCGAATGCAATCTACAAAGCAAGGCCATGGCGAACATTTAAACGATACTGTATTCAATACATAATGACATCTATTGAAAGGAGAAAGCGTTATGGTATAGAAAGCCTTGACTTATGATTACAAGCTTTATTACCTACTTTCTACGCAATTACAACTCTATAGTCAGTATTACATTTTAGTTTCTCACCACCGTAGTCGCCGCAGTCTACTAGGTAATGTGTTGACTTATTAGACGAAAGACCAGGGTTCGAATCCCCCCGGTCAGACATCAAAAATGAAATATGAAAAAAATATTTCTTCGGCGGCTTCCTCTCAGCAGATTTCTGGCAAAAACTCTGAGAGTAGATAAAATTGCTATGAAAAGTTTCTCCAAAAACTGTCACACACAACATAAGTGGTGTGAGATGCTAGGCTGTAATCCTGACTGAAGGGTTGTAATGGCCAATTATGTATGTATGTGCTCACCACCATCTATGTTGTCCTTATAATTATCACCATGTGTGGGGCATAGCGTATAGTTTAATTTCAATTCTGAATGAAAAATTTCAGAAATTTACCCTCAGAGTTGTTGCTAGAAGACTGTGAAAAAAAACACTTTTTTGTTTTTAAATATTTCGTTGTATGTTCGAGATGTCGAGTTGGAGTTTGAAGCATAGACTCTTATGTAATAGACTAATACGCTGCCTACTAGACTGCGGCGAATTGGTTTTATTACCATCGGAATGAATTTAGAAAATATATTTGAAACTTAATTATCTGGCTGTAGTTGTCGTAGTCTAGTTGTGAAGTCACAGTGCAAATCCCAGGTCAAACAGTTCCAACACAAAACGAAACACGAAAAAACTCTACTCCGGTGACTTTCACTCAGTAGATTTCTGGTAAAAATTCGGAGAGTAAATAAAATAAAATTGCCATGAATAAGTTCCTCAAAAATCTAACGTTCGCAGATGACTTTAAGCTGTATGTTCAGCCACTCATGTATAAAATTAACACACACAACACAAGTGGTATGAACAGCCATGTTGTTGTCCTGAGTGAATCTGACTGTATATGTTAAGAACAGTGGCAAATGATTTCTTCTTGAATACCATTGCCAGATTATATAACGGGAAAGTAATTTTCATACGTAAAGGAGTTAAAAAAGTAATTGAAAACATGTTGATTGAATATTGAAATACAAATTCATCAGTTTTAACATTTCTTGATAAAATTAATTGCTTATTTAATAAATCCTGGTATTGATAGCTTGTGCATCCAATTGAAAAAAAATAAAAATTCTTTTAACTGCGCGTGTTATTTTATTTTTATTTTTATTTTATTTTAAATTTTCTGCTACCTTCTTGATGTATAACCATCAAGATTTTTAATTTTTTTTTTTAATTCGTGTTCAATTTTACTAAAATTCTATTGCAATTAGTAAGTAACAATTTTCCATTGAATTTGATTAACTCATTTTATTATCATCATATTATTTCAATAACAGGAAAAAGTTAAATGCCAAAGAAATACTTTGAAAAAAGAAAAGTTTTTCAAATATTTTGTTTAATTTCTTTGATACATTATCAAAGAAATTTTTTTTTTATTAAAAAAAAAAATTTAAAAAAAACCAAAAAAATTCTTAAAAAAATTCTGAAAATAATTCTTTTGCCTTTGAAATGTAAAATAAAAAAATTTCCTAAGTATTCTAGAATAAATTTATTTTCTGTTTATACTTGGGTAAGGCTTATCGAAATTTTTGTTTTTCTTTTTTTTTCTTTTTTAAGCTTTAAAGCTAAAGCTAATCATAATAATATTGTGTGTTAATATCCTGTAGCGATTTTCTTACTTCAGCATGCCACACAATACCGTCAGCATCTCCACACAAATGAGGCATACAAAGCAACACATGCTTAAGAAAAGTTTCCCTGATTCAAACATTTGAAAATTTTTTTTTAAAAAAAACTTTAAAACTTTTAAGAATTTGAAAAGAAAAGAACAAGAAAGTAAAATAATATCAATTGTACTTGAAGAAGTCAACAAATAAATTTGAACTTCTTCTAAAAAAGCAGGGAAAAAAACGAACAAAAAAAAAAAACGCACTTTGTTAGATTGCAGAATGGTAGCGTGAACCATTTATTGGTTTAAATTTTAACCATCGTTTATTTCGAATCTGTCAATACTTATGTCATTCTGCTCTGTCACAAAATTCCAATATATTACATCCACTGAACGTAATGAACTACTAAAATGGCTTTGGCAGTAAATAAGGGCAAAACAAAGTATATGTTATCGACAAATAGAGAAGGCAAGTAGTCATGGAAGTTATCTATCCTGCCTCCGTTGTTACTAAAAAAAATGATGTCAGTCTGGAGATCAAGCCCTGGATCACTCTTGCCAAAAAGTGCTACTGTGTGGTCTCAATAGGCAATTGTGTAACAGAGGTCTCTCTCGTGCGACGAAACTAATACTCTACAAGATGCTCATCCTATCCGTGCTTCTTTATGGCGCAGAGGTATGGATCTTATTACGCACTAATGCAGCAGCCTTGAGAGTATTCGAAATCTGCGGTCCAGTATGAGTTGGGAAAGATTTCCGCATCAATATTGAGCTGTATGAGCTCCTCAATGACATAGACGCTGTGCAGCGTATTAATATTCAGCGGCTGCTCTGGCTCGGCCATNCCATGTCGCTCGAATGGAGGAAGATGCTGCGGCGAGGCGGGTATTTGGTGCGGGTTTCTGAAGTCGGCGAAAAGGACGACTTTGTCTCCGTTGAAAGGACCAAATCGTAGAAGCCCTGCAATCGATTGGTGTGATCAACTGGCGTAGGCACGCAAGAAGCAAAGGCGCCTGGAAGGATGTGTTGCGGCAGGCCGAAATCCGTTAATCGGGTTGTTATGACCAATTAAGTAAGTAAGTAAGTAAGAACTTGAGCAACATTGGATTTATTAGAAATTTAGACAAACAAGAAACTGCACGATGATGTCGATTTTGCCAAAAAAAAAAATTATCTTCACGGATAAAGCTCATTTTCATCTTGGTGGATATTTTAATAAGAAAAATTGCTGTATTTGGAGCTCAGAAAACCCACACGTACACTTACAGAAGCAAATGCACACATTACGTGCGGCTTGTGGAGCGGCGGCATCATTTGTCCATATTTCTTTGAAAGTGAAGACAGCTCAACCATTACGGTCAATGGAGACACCTATCGCACCATGATAACTGATTTTTTTTGTACCCGCTCTTCATGGTATTGATGTGAACGATGTTTGATTTCAACAGGACTATGCATAAATGCCAGAAATCTCACAATTTATTGCGTCAAACGTTTAATTAGACGAAAAGGAGATGAAAGTTGGTTACTAAGAAGCTGAATTTTTGACATCGTTGGTCTGTTTTCTGTAGGGCGCCGTTACAAAACTGTGTTATGCCGACAAACCACAGACCAACATTTGTAATGCCATTGCCAAGATACGACCCCATATGCTCGATACAGTGCACGAAAATTGGTTTGATCGCATGAGGTATTGTGAGGCTAGCCGAGGCAGTCATCTGAATGAAAATAATATCTCCATTTCTCAATTTTATGCATTTTCCAAATTTAAACTTTTAACGGGCCACCCCTTTACAAACAAATATAAGGGAAATATTTCTTTTAAGATGTGTAATACAATAGCACTTATTTAACAATACCTATTTAAATTTTTTTTATGCTGGTATCAGTCATAAGGAAGAATGATAGGAAAAGTTTTTTTTCAATGTACGAGTATATCCGATAAGCATGAAAATATTTGATAAAACAATAGAATTTCGAGGGTCGTGTTAATCAAGCAATTTTGTTTTTGGATATTAAGGCTATGGCTACAGCACATACTTCAGAACAAAGGATTTCTTGTACGCAGGAGAAAAGAAGCTTTTTGTATCAAGTTTGTTAATGAAATGAAATAAAATCGTATAATTGTCCATTTTGCCCTCTTAACTGGCATATTTAACACAGAAAAAAATACTAAAATTTCTTATAAAGTGTCCTCTATAACAGCAGAGACAGGGAATATTGTGTTTCATAAAAAAGCCTAAGGTACCGTATGCTACTGTATCTCTTAACGAAAATGCGAAATGGTGTACACTACGGTTTACCATATAAAATGCTTAAACAAAGGCAACAACAAGCAAAATCAACGGACCTTGATTGCCTGTTTAAGCAAATAAACACACAAATATAACAACACACTCCCCGATCATACCAGGGAAAAGGTATCAACAACACGTAGACAGCAAACCACACAACCGCTGAAGGGGACGAACGTAAACAAGATAACACTTACACAAACAAAGAAGCAAGCATGTTTGACATGCGTAAACACCAACAATGTCTTCTAACATTCATTCGACGAATATCCTCGAGAGAAAGCGAAAGAACCCTAGAACTTCGGCTGCAAGAACACTTCGATCCAAGACCGTGTTTAGTCGCTACACTAAAAGACAAAGCAAAGTCAGCAGTGAATTTCGAGTCCTCTTGCTGTGAAGATGCGTTGCGTGTGATAGTGAACCAACGTGGTTTGAAGATCTCGTTACAAAATCTACAGAACCATTGTGTCAAGCAATTGTTAATTGTTTATCGCGGAAGAGGCCATACCAACAGAATAAACACATAAAGCAATTGTCTTTGTTAGATTAGTTGTGAACAGTGCGCGACATAAAATTGCTGCGACCAAACTAAAGTTTAATTAAAATCTAAACCACAATTTATTTTTAAGTTTTATTTGCAATTCCTACGAGCCTCATATTTCAATACCGTTTTTAATGTGTAATAACGTAACAAATGTATGTATAGTAATGTATGTATGTATGTATGTATGTATGCATGTATGTATGTATGTATGTATGAATGTATGTAATGTAATGTATATGTATGTATGTATGTATGTGTATGTTGAATGTATAGTATTATGTACTGTATGTATGTGTGTGAAAGGCGCGCTAATGCCATTATGTACATACATGCATGTATAATTGTTAGTCACTACAATCATGGAGTCAGGATTACAACCTAGCTTCTCACATTACCTATGTATGTTAGTGTGTTAATTTTATACATGAGTGGCAGGACGTAAAGCTAGACCGTAATCCTGACTGAAGGGCTGTAATGGCCAATTATGTACATGTTATGTTACGTTATGTAATGTATTTTTGAAAAGCATTTGCATTACTTTACATGTGCTAAAAACGATTGTACGTTACGTTACGCCCCATTACGTTCCGTGAACGTTTCGCTAAATGTAGCTTTAATATAAAAATCCATTAAGTTTGTACTTCACATTATCAGAACGCTCAGAGAAATAATAAAAAAACAAATTGTGTGCTCTTAACAGATACATCAGCGAAAAAAACTCAAATTACTAAAGCAACATTAAACATTAAAAATAGCACAACGCAGCATAAATAAATTTAATTGCATTAAGAAACTTACCTGAAAACTATGATTTACGTTTTTAATACTGCATTCGGCTGTACATAAGTCTGATAAATCAATTTCATCGTATACATCACTCTGTAATGGAATTACGAAACAAAATTTTTATGAAATTATTTTCAAAAGTCAATGGCGATGGGTTGGCATCAATTAAAAGTAACATTTCAAATTTAATTTTATTTTTTAATATAATTAAAGCTACAGAGCAGCATTATTTAATGTTTAAAATTTTTGTTTCATTTTCATTTTGATTTTCCCTTTTTTTAAATTCATTTTCAATGAATTTTCCAATTTTGTTTGTTAGTGAAACTGGCTTAATTTAATTTGTTGCCATTTGCTATTTTAAAAGAAAATTTCCTTTCTGTTCAATTCATTTAATAAATTGTTATTATAAATATATTGTATAGCAACTACAAAAACAGCAAAAAAAAAAAAATAATAAAAAAAAGATTATAATTTAATAACCATTTTTATTACCGCAATATAACACAGCACGTACTTAAAATTTTTTTTCTTTCCTTTCTTCTTTCATTTTTTGCTGAATCCTTATGATGTGAAAAATGTTGTTGAAGCAAACGAAACGAAAATGAAAAGAAAAGCGAAATATTTTAGTTTAATTGATAACGGCACTATAAAAGGCCATTCTTATTTTCATTTTTTTTTTTTTTTTTTTTTTTATTAAGATTGTCAATTTAGCAACAATTTGATATAAGATTTCTAGAGAGTTGTTCTGCAATATCAAAAATACATTTCAATTATTAATTATGGTTATGACCATATATTATAGGCCATTTAAACCTGGTGGTCAAGATTTCAACATGGCTTCTAATGCAAGCCATGTTGGCAATCAAATTCAGTTACAGCTCGATACTGACACCGGACGATGGATGATGTCGAAAAAATATTTCTTTTTACTGCCAAAGCTGAGCTCTGGTAGGTAGTGTGTTAGCAGAAGTAAGTTGGCTTATTAAATGTGTGTCGGTGGTTCAAACCCCAGGTCAGACATTTCCAATAAAACGAAATATGAAGAAATTATACCGCCGTAGTCTAGTAGATAGCTTACGACGAAAGGCCAGGGTTCGAATCCCCGATCAGACATCAAAAACGAAGTATGAAAAAAATATTTCTTCGGCGGCTTCCGCTCGGCAGATTTCTTTTAAAAACTCTGAGAGAAAATAAAAAATTGCCATGAAAAGTTTCTCAAAAATCTGTCGTTCGGAGTACGGACTTTTAGGTTCCGCCACTCATGTATAAAATTAATATACACAACATAAGTGGTGTGCGAAACTAGGCCGGAATCCTGACTGAAGAGTTGTAATGGCCAATTATGTATGTATGAAGAAATAATTCTTCGGCGACTTCCTCTCTCTCTCTCGAAAAAACTCTCAGAGTAAAATAGAATTGCCATGAGAAGTTAAAAAAACCGTCGTTCAAGGTGGACTTTAAACTGTAGGTCCCTGCGTTCATGGATGAAATTAACTCATATTCGTACAACAGTTGGCAATTGGCCCTAATTTTCAAAGAAAAATTATTTTCAGTGATAAAAACTTAGGTGAAGAAATAAAATTGTCGCATCTGGAACTACACCAAACCATTTGAGATTCAAAAGCCGTTGTTTGATCGATCCTTAATACTTTGTGAATTTATTTTTGCTGGCACTATAGGCCTATAAATATGGACTTCTTTTGTCCAGAAACTAGATGATTTGGAATTGAACTAAGTGCCACACGGTTCATGTTATATTAGATAAAATGCAAGAGTGATTTGTGGGCATGGTATAAGTGATGCGGACTGATCATTCAAATTGTATTATTTGCCTGAGTTAGACTTTTTCTTGTAAGGATTTCTTAAGTCGAAGGTGCACATAAATAAGCCACAAACCACAGATATTTTAAAAGCCAATATAATCCATGTTATTATTCAAATTCGAACTGGTTTATGAGCTAAAGTCTTGGAAAATAGGACATTTAGGGTGCTCTCCACCTAAAGAAGCCGCGTCTAACATTTGAATGAATTATCCTCAACTCATACATGCATACATAAATAACGGGTCATTACAATACATCAGTCAGGACTACGACCTAGCTTCTCACACCACATGTGTGTGCTAGTTTCATACATGAATGGTGGTACCTACAGTTCAAAGTCGTTTCCAAACAACATACTTGTAAAGTCACCGAAGAGATTTGGGTTTTGACTCGTGGCCAACACAGTACCAATTAAACTATGGCGACTACTGTAATGAGTACCCTCTATTAAATATAATATTGTCTTTCAACTACGTTTACGTTTCCTTTCATCCGTTTTCAAGTAATAAACAAATTTAGCCAGTTTTTTAATATTTCCTTACTTGCTTAATTGTCCTATGACCTTAACTACAAGGTAACTGGCATTCAACCAATAATATTGATTATAAAGCCCTTTATGTGCATAATGTTGAGACATACAAGCACACACACACAGAAATATTCAATACCAATTACTTTAATTATGTCGAACATTCCATTCATTTATTCGCTTAATCATTACAACAACAGGGACATTGTCGTTGAATACAAAATTGTTATTGAATTCGAGGTTATTTTGTTTGCCAAAATCTCAATTCTGAAAGGAAATTTTTTTGTTTTTAAAGTCTTAATCACAAACTAGAAAATCTTGATTTACTTATCTTTAAAGGTCAAAAGATTTTCTTTTTTACTTTTTTTTTTTGGTTTTCCTTCTTTACTTTATTGCTTTTTTGTGTCGATTATTGTCAATATTGCTTTGCTCAAGAGCCATTAGAACAATTACTGATTATGATTAAAAATATGACCTGCTCATACTTATTAACTGTTTATTTACAATGTTTAGTATTGCACAGTGGTACATATGGAAGGAATTTTATTTTTTCTTTTCATTTGCTTAAGAAATATAAGTATGCCACAAGGTATTAGTTACCGCATATCCTTATTATTCTTTATAAGAGCAGGAGGTTTTGGTGCGAGGTCTTTGCCCATAAAGAAAATTGAAGGGCAAAATACTCTAGTGAAAATCTTTAAGTGGCTGAGAGTTACGACAGGCTCCTATCAATTTACATCGGAAATAGTACAGGACTGTCTGAAGATAGAATAAGGGCACTTTGTGGTGGGTCGGCAATGGGCAAACAGAAAAGCTTGCATGAAGGGATGCTTCCAAGCAGTTGATGATGCTAGAAGCTTTCAGTGGAGTGTGATTGGATGCTTGGAAAGGGATGCTCAACGATAGGGAAGGTAAAGAGAATTGAAGGGGGCCAAAAAGTAATCTAGTGGGTTTGAGGAGACAATCAAAAAAATTTTTTTTTGGGGAATAACAATGAAAGGATATCTAATCAGGAGTAATACACGATTGAAGTTGCCGTAGTCTAGTAGGTAGTCCTTTGACTTATTAGACTTGAAGCCAAGATTCAAATCACAGGTCTGACAGCCCTAAAAAACAAAATATGAAAAAAATATTTCTTCGTCAACTTCCTCTTAGCAGGTTTCTGTTCTTAAACACTGAGTAAATAAAAATTGCAATGAAAGGTTTCTTAAAAATTCTGGCATTAAACTGTAGTTTGCGCTTGCCACGAATGAAATTAACACACACAAAATAAGTGGTGTGAGATCCTTAATGAAGGGTTGTAAGACAACTGGTCTTTTGACAGGTTAGAGTACACTTATTCGAAATGTTGCTTGAAGGCCTATTGCTCTGGTAAATGAACATAGTAAATGGCTGACCTTAATTGTAGGGAGAGTCGAATTTTTCTTAAAATGAATTTGAGATGGAAATCCAAAAATGAACCGGCAATATTTTCTCTAATCGGAACTAGACTTTCGTCGTTGTGCATATTGAGATGAAGCACAAGCCCGTAGCTTATCTAAAAAGCTGCCTGTTTTATTAAAATTTCTTTACAATTTCCAATTGCCAATTTCTCAAACACTATGTTATGACGACCACATTCATACGTAATGCTTGACAAGTAACCACTACTGTTGTGAATATTAATGAATTCTTCGAAGGATAAAACAGTCCATATTCGTAAATCACTCAATGAATAATACTTCGAACAAAATGTAAGCATACTTGCTAGGTGGATGCCTTTAAGTCACTAAATGGATAACCTGATATATTCTAGAAATAATTCTTTTTTTTTCATTTTATTTGAAAACCATTTCGTATTTTTATTTTTTTTTCTATTTTTTTTTTTTTTTTTTGTTTGCAGAGATCAAAGGTTGAATCTTTTTGTCATGTTCTGTTTTTGTAAGATTTCTAAGAAGGATTACGAATTATTTAATTTTATTTTTTTATATTGTCGTTGTATTGTTGTAATTCCGTATTTATTTTTAAGTCTTTTCTTTTAAATGGCTGCTCTCTTACTCTTCTTCTTTTTATTTTTCAATTTTTCATTCTAATTTTTATTTCGATTCCTTACCTTTGTTTAACCACCATACTTTGATTAATTTGTTGCTGCTAATTTACCTTCTCTCTTTACAATCATCATCAATGGGAAAAAGAGTGTAAATATGTGAAAAGGGTGTTAATTTGTATCTTTTATTTGCTAAGACAACAAACATATTGCATGGTTACAACAAAAAATGCCAAATAAATTAAATCAAATCAAATAAAAAGTGAAACAAACGCTGGCAATATTTAAAATTCAAATATTTGTCTCCCTTAATAAATAATATTCGAATGAGCACTTCTGCTCAATCAAATGCAATTTCGTTTAAGATTCCTTTTTTTTCTCCTTCCCTGGCTAACGAATACAATTTCATGATTGCCTTTTTTTTTCCATGGCAGCAGTTTGTAAATTAAATTTTATTTTAAAAGCTTGTGCAGAATTTAATTTTGCAAATGAGCACAGTGATGGCAATTTACATAGTCACGCTCTAATGTCATTCAAAGGATCAGCAAGACAACCTTTGACATTTTGCAAGACACACACCCATACACACATACACATACACACGTTAATGGTGTGAGAACCTCAAAATTAGAACCAGAAATCCCTAAAAAATTACCCTATTATTCGGACGAATCTTGTGTGTCAGTTTGGTTAACTTCAAGTTGTTAATTGTTTAGTGGTTGTGACTTTTTTCTTCAATTATAACTGCTTCCAATGAATTTTATTTTCTATTTCTCTTTAAACACCACAGCATGTTATTTAATTGAAGGCCAATTACCTGCATAGATAATAATAAACCTGATGCTTACAATACTTAATTAATTCGTTACAATTTTGTCCATACTTTATCCCTGTTGCCGTCAGATTTTTACTCTCTTTCAATTGTGAACATATTGGTTGTGATCCTGACTAAAGGATTGTAACGGCCAAATAACCATTGAAGACGATTTAAAATGATGTTCTCATGAAACTACTGCGATTATTTGGGGAATGCCAGCCAGGAATAATAGAAAAATGACTGAATAAGTACAATCGGTATGACCTTATAGAACCCAAGTAGGTTAGATTAAGTTAGGTTAGGTTAGGTGAGGTGGCGGAGTAGCCATAAAGGAAGAGGTCACACGTAGGCTACTCTTAGGCTAATTCCCTAGAGAGAATCAACCCGACTCTGAAATAAATCTTGCTGTTGCAGCAATTGAAGTCGCCGTAGTGTGTTGGCTTAATTAGACGTGTGGCCACGGTTCAAATCCCAGGTCCAGATATCTCGATCAAATCGAAATATGAAAAATATATGTTCGGCGACATCCTCTCAACAGATTTGTGGTAAAAACTCTGAAAGTAAATGAAAATTTTAATGAAAAGTTTCTCAAACAATAAGTCTCATCACTCATGTATAAAATTAACACAGAAAGCTAACTCGTAATTCTGACTGAATAGCTGTAATAGCCATTATATATGTATGTATGTATGTATGTATGTATGTATGTAGGTTAAGTTAGGGAAGATGACGAACCACACTAAAAGGAAGACAAACATTTAGGCTCATTGTTAGACCACAATTAATTCTATCCGGGGATCTAGCGTTCCGTAGAGGAAACCGATCGCAGACCAAAATAAATCATGCTATTGCAGCAATTTCGATTAAAGTTGTGAGAGAGTGAGGAGTGAAAAATCTGCTCTCCGTCTC
>QOCX01000809.1:57815-76718 GCA_005959815.1 Sarcophaga bullata
TTAAATTAATACGGCATAGGGTACATTATGCTAAGTAGGTCTGTAAAGCCATATTCTCATTTCTTTACTAATTATTCCCTAGTATTCTGACATAAACTGTGACAGTAGAAATAAAATTGCCATGAAGATTTTTTAAATTGTGTCGTTGGCAGTGTACATTAAACTGTAGGTTGAGCTACTCGTTTATAAAATTAACACCTACAACATAACTGGTGTGAGAAGCTAGGTTTACATAGGTATTCCCATTGCCTCAATTAATTGGGCTATTATCCACTTGTTTATGGGTAAGCTTCAAGTCTTTTGGTGGCAGAAGGGTAAGTGGAAGTGTAAGAAGCTAGGCCGTAATCCTGGCTGTAGGGTTATAATGGCCAATTATACTCCGCTGGATACATTATGAATCAGAAAAGGACCGACTCAGTTCTGTTCTTAAACCACATGGCCATCCATTGCATAAGTACGATAGGAAATGGATTTTTTTTTCTTTATTTTGGTAGACATGCCAGTTTTCGGCCTTTCGGTCCATGTCTTGCGCTTGTCGTAATGAGACGAAGGTTTTTCACCTCTCACTTGGTCACATTATTAATCGAGCTCTCTAATGTAAAGATTGCTGCAACATACACACATAATTGGTCATTACAATCGTTCACGTCAGGATTAGAACTCAGTTTCTGGCAAAACTTATGTTGTGTGTGCTAATTTTGTACATGTTTGGAGGAACCTACAGTCGATTCCGAACGTAAACAAAGAGGTTGTGGCTGTTTGAGTAACTTTGACAGAAATTTGCTGAGGGGATTTCGCAGAAGATTTATTATTTTTTTATATTTTGTTTTGCTTGAGATGTCTAAGCTGGGATTTGTACCACGTACACAACTAAACAATGGCGTCTTAGTCTGGCAATTCACTAGTTTTTTATGTCTGCTACAGTGTGATGGCGGTATGATGGCCTTGTCGTTACGATTGTCATTTATTTCGCTTAAATATTCTCTCCTATATTTGAGTTGGGTGTGCTTAGGCATTCCTCGTTTTACAATTCCTTCAAACAATACTTTCTTAAGCTCACGTAAATTGTATTTGTTTTGTATTGTTAATGCCGTGCAACCTGTACTATGCCTGTTCCGCCCAACTGATTTAAATGAAAATATTTTCCAGTGTTTTAATTCAATTTTTTTTTGTTTTTATGGTTTTACGGTTTTATGGTTTTAATAAAACTGTACATTATTTTGAATAATTAATTAACGTTCATTTGAATGTTGGTTGGTTTTTATGCCTAAGGCTATTAGGATTTTTATTTTCTGAGCAATGAAGCAAAAAGAAAAAAAAAGGAAGTTGGCACGAGTTACAGTTTCAATTAATACGAACGAAAAGGTCAAATTAATACTTATTTATGTATGTGCGTGTGAGTGTATGTGTGAGTTATTTTTTGCACAATATTTACAGGTTTTTTAAGAGCCTACAGGGCAAATTGATGATAATAGTTATGAAAAAAAAAAAAAATTGAATTGAATTATTGATTAACATTTGCCAGACAGTTTATTTGTGTTGTAATGTTTTACTGTTTGCTTTCTATAATGTGACTACAGAGAGTATCGATCATAAAAAGCCAAACATTTTAGGGAAAACAATTTTAAGAAAACTATTGTTTTCACAAGAATTAAAGGTGAAGTAAATAAACACAAAAAAAAGAGAAAGAAATCTTCTCTTTGCCTTAAAGATTCAATATCTTTAAAAGCACTGTGATTAAATTAAAAGCACATTTTGCCTCGTAACCTCTTTGTTTACTTAACAATTTCATTCCTTGCCTCTAAAGCTGTGGACCTTTAAGTCAACATATCTTTACTCATATCTGATGCTAAATGAATTTGATTCCAAAAAACAAAAATAAAAAAACTCAAAAAAAAAATGAAATGAAATCTTTCGTTGCTTAATCGCAAACAATAGTCACTCCAGCTTCTTTTCTGGTTCACTTAATGTTAATAACAGCAGAACTTTTCCATTAAAATGTCACATTTGATTAAAGGAGAAATTTTCAGAAAAACATGCAAAGATTCAATTGGTTTATCAACCCAAGAGAATTGAAATAAAAAGCCGACTAAGAGGTTGGAAAAAGCTGAAGGCGAATATAAAAGTTCATAAGCAAAGCAAAGCAAATACGTCCGTTTCGATAAGACATTATACATTAAAGAGGATTGTTTGTTAAATTTCAAATGAGAGTTACTGAATTGAATTAGAAAGTACCGTTAGATATCATATATAACAAAATAAAAAATATTTTATTAACTTTTTAAACGAACATGCCATTTAAAGCATTGTCCAAAGGAAACTTTAACTTTTTTCCATCGTTTTGAGCAATTTACGAATTAGGTTCCAAAAAAAAAAGTTGTTGAGATTAAGAGGGAATTGATACAATTTTTCTGAAGTGAATCGTATACCAAAAAGATTTTCAAATAGTTCTTGATTGCCAACACAATATGTATCTCCTATCTGTTTGCATATTCGGGTCCCTTTTTTTTTTTACCAATACACGCTTCAAACGAATTAATTGTTGCTATACATGTCTACCGTGCTAGTCTATTGCGGCATCCTCTTAATACCATCAATTGCAGAGCATGTATTGCCGCGACGCAATGGAATATTCTGTTTTGCCGTAGATTATGCTTGTTGTTCACATTGCTTATGTTTAGGGTTGCTGTAATAAACTCACTTTTCGTCCTTTTAAAGCAATGAAACCGCCCCTGCAAAGGATAATTAAGATATCCTGACTAAAATTTCCCAAAAAAAAAGCAGAAATGAAGACAGATGGAACTCTTCTAATGGTCGAGTGGCCAAGAGTTTTTTTTTATGATCTTGTAATCTAACACATCTTCTGATGAAATATTGTTCAGAGAAGTTATTTATATTGTTCCACATTATTTTAACAGTTTTCTGTAGGTATACATACATACTTACATACATAATTGGTCATTATAATCCTTTAGTCAGGACTACGATTTAGCTGTCCTAATCACTTAAGTTGTGTGTTTTAATTTTACTCATGAGTGGCAAAATCTACAGTTTTAAGTCGACTCTGAACGATAGATTTTTAAGAAAATTTTTCATTTATTACTCAACAGCAATAATATTTTTTTTTTCATATTTGTTTTGTATTTTCAATTGCAATTATTTTACGATTTACTTTTAATCACCATTTTCGCTATGTTTCTTCTTGTATGATACACTCACAATCAATTTTCATTTGTTATAACGTAATGACATACTTTTAAGGGCAAACAGGCATGAAGAATCGCCATTCATTCTGCTTGCTTACTGTGGTGTAAAATAAGGGATGATTGTACTACTACACTCCCTTCTCCAACACTTAACACAACTACTGTTACCATTCCATCACAATTATTATCTTCAGAAGTCAGCTAACAAGGACATTGTTTTGCCTTTCATCTAAAACGTGATGAGATAAGTGCTTTTGTCATTCAAATTGAAGTTAAACGATAGAATACTCTGGAGTGTCATCAATTTTGCACTATAAACGATGGGGTTGGTAGTTATGGAATGCCATTGATTGTATGACATGCTGGAGCAAATGCTAAAAGGAAATTTCATGGGGTTTTCTCGGACAAATTGTAGCTTTAATTGGGAGGATGGATTAAGCAACGTCTGTAATCATGTGAAAGATATATTTTTAAAAAAAAAAAAAAATTTTAAACTTTTGATAATTTGCCCATGGTAAGTACTTTTCTTAAATGTTTGCGTTAATATCTATAGGGTTAGGCATCAAACTTTTAATTCACAATCCAATTGCCAAAAGGTAAATTTCTTTTTTGATTTCAGTTCTTTTTTAATTTTATATTTCTTCATATCTTGAGATATTCAGATGGTGATTTTCCTCAAGTGCATTCCCATACCCCATATGGATGGGCCTCAGATGATCGTTATGTCCACTGACCGTTATCTCACATAAATATAATTAGAAGAATCTCAGATTACTATGCCCAATGCTTTTTCTACAGCTCTTCCGTAATTATTCCCGCAAAACTTGCACTTATGACTTAAATGTTGTTCTCATATAAACTTAGATTCACCGGGCCAAGATGATATTGCCATGCCATTATTAATTTCATTTTTCGCATGAGGTACGGCCTCATCTAAAAGCCCTTTTTTTTTTAAAGATCATTTTCCTGTGTTTATTACTAAGCCTTAGGCAATTGCTTAAAGAATTCCTTGAAAAGTTAATCACCCATGGAACATTCACACTATAAATACGCCCTCTTTGTTGGCAGAATTATGTCCGTACCGCAATAGCCCCATGCCACTACTTAGACAACTCAGCAAATTGGAAATGGAAAGCATTAAGCCCCTTTTGGAGCAATATTCACTGAATTGTAGTGACCATTTATAACGGCAATGCTGGGCCGCAGACTGCATGATATTTTAGAAACTCTGATTAGCGTCTATCAAATTCCTTTATATATCACACCATTGTAATGTAGAGCGAAGGAATTATGACTTATATCGAGAATATCAAAGGCTGTCACAGGTCTCAGGCATCATAATCCAATAATTTTTTAAGTGCCTGCATGACCACGGTCATACAAAAAGCTCACGAAGATGAGATGATTTCGATGAATGAATAGGATTAAACAGGCTGCTTTATTGCATTGAAGTAAGCAAGTGCACATTTTTTTCATAACCCCAGATGTATTAAACCACGAACCCAGAATGCATAAGAAAGACGAGAAATATGGCCTGACTTAACAGGAAATGGAAGAAACAAATTGGCATTTGAAGTTGGAGCACATGAAGAGAAACAAATAAAAACAATGATAGCATACAACAGGCCTTTTTATGTTATTTCAGTAACGTAATACTGGTTTGATATACTTCTAGCAGGCGCGTCGTATTGTTGTTAGTCAAAAAAAAAAGCTCTTGACTTGAAGGGCCTACTTAGGGTTTCCAAAATTTGTAGATGTTTGTAGGTTTAGCTGAAGTTCAGGCTCACTGCAACTTAGGCTGGCCTTTTAGTTATTTTGACCAGACAAACAAACTGCAGGTTGCATGGTCTACAAAAAATAGAAAACATTATTGGCTCCGCAAACGTGGGGCTTAAAAAGCACATACGACAGATATATTGATTTAATTTTGAATACATTAGATATACTAGTCGCCCGCCTAGTCCTAGGTATGGTAAATGTGTCGGCACTTTATTAGGACATGAAAATTATGAAAAAAATATTCCGCCAGACTTCACTGAACAGCAGATTTCTGGGGCTAAAACTCTCGAGAGTAAAATAAAAATTTGCCATGAAAAGTTTCTCAAAATTATATGTGTTCGGGAGTCGACTTATTAAAACTTGTAGGCTGGCCGGCCTACTCATGTATAAAATTAAACACTCACGACATAAGTGTGGTGAGAGCCATAGGCCGATAATCAACTGGACTAAAAGATGTATAGTAATGGAACCAACATATAATGTATGTATGTCTGCTAGTATCTACAATAGAAGTTTATGTAGCCTAGTAGGTATTGTGCTGGCTTATTAGATGTGAGGTCACGGTTCAAACCAGAGGTCAGACATCTCCAACGAAATGAAATATGAAGAAATATTTCATCGGCGTTTGCCTCTCAGCAGATTTCTATTGAGGTCTCTAAGAGTATATAAAATTACCAAGAAAAAGTTAAAAAAAATCTGCAATTTGGGGTCGTTTTTAAACTATAGCTCCCGCCGCAACTTATGTAGAAAATGAACATACAATACAAAACATCAGTTTTGTGGGAATCTAGGTCGTAATCTTGACTAGAATGTGATAATGGCCAATTATGTATGTACGTAAGGAACACTTTTAGATTTGGCATGGCATTATTGAAAATCTTTTTTTTTTTTTTTGTTCTTTTTCTTTAATGGATAAAGGCACTTAGGGTCCATTTTATCTCATTTCAATAATTAAGATTGATTTTTAATTTTTGATTTTACCAGATAAGAGAGAGATGAGAGAGATATGAGATAGAGAGAGAGAGAGAGAGAAAGAGAAGAGGAAGCAGAGAGAGAAGAGGAGAGAGAAGGAGAGTGAAGATACAGAAACTTTCATACGTATCTTAATATTATTTGAAATTATCATAAAAGTATTACGCACCAATTAAACCTTTTTACGGATAAATCGGTAATCTAAGTTTATGAAAATTTGACAAGAAAGAAAGAAAAAAAGAAAACACAATAAAAACCTAAAACTAAATTAGAAACTTGAAATAAGACTGGGGATACTGGGTAAAGGCTTAAATTGTAATTAAAACTTTTCAATAATTTTATGATTTGACGAAGGAAAAACTTTTAACGGAAAATTTCCACGAATTTTTCATCAATTTGATAGGCAGCTAAGTATTAAAGTTGCGAAATTGTTTCGAAAGTTGTAAACCATTGTTAGGAGTGGATAGTAGGGCTTGTTTTCTAGTGGATGACCTTGTTTAATGATAAATTTTGCTAATAGCTCTGAATTTTAAAGTGATAGATTACATTGTTATTTTTCTTTTCAAAAGTCTGTCACAATAGTAAAGGAATGGAGGCAACAATTAAAAATGTTTTGTAAATACAATTAAAAACTTATCTGATCTAAACTGTTAAACATGTTTTCGTATAGAGTTTAGTAGCGACAGGGTTTTATTCGATTATTTATTTCGAATATTTTGATTATTTTTTTACCTCACGATCTAAAATGCATGCAAACTGTACTGTAGTATGAAACCAGGTCGCATGACGTCATATATAGTTTAAAATCGACTTCAAATATAAAGGCTGTTAAACGAAGACAACATTCCAATACTGTTTGCTTCAGCTGAATGCACCTTTTCAAGTGTTTACATACATAATTGGCCATTACAACGCTTCAGTCAGGATTACGGCCTAGCTTCTCACATCACTTATGTTGTGTGTGTTAATTTTATATATGAGTAGCGGCACCTACAGTTTAAAGTCTACTCCGAACGACAGATTTTTGAGAAACATTTCATGGCAACTTCATTTACTCTCAGAGATTTTACTAGAAATCTGATGAGAGGAAGTCGCCAAAGAAATATTTTTTTTCATATTACCAGGGATTCGAACCTTGGCCTTTCGTCTAATAAGCCTACCTACCACTACCTACTAGACTACGGCGACTTCAAACGCCGACTTTAAATGCTTAAAAAATATTTAAAATAGACATTCTTTGATGAGCCAACGCAGACTTATAGGTAGCGTGTTAATTTATTAGAAGAGAGCCCTTGGTTCAGCAACCGGTTAAGATATCTCCAAGACAAGACACAAATATGAAAAATATTTCTTTTGGAGACTCTCTCTGCCAGCAGTTTTCTAGTAAAAATGTTAAGAATAAAATAAAATTTTCAGGACAACTGTTGTTCAGAGGCGAGCACACTCAACATGAATGGTGTAAGAAGCTAGGTTGTAAGCCCGTCTAAAGATTTGTAATGATCAATTAAAGAAAAATATTGCAAATCTAAACCATTTGGAAAATAAAATTCAGGAAATTATCACTCATGGCTAGTTCGAAGTACTAAGCGGATGAGAGTGTTTCACTGGATAACAATCCAATGATACTAAAGATTTCTCTATCTACACTCTAGGCCTGATGAACCACTCGATACAATTCGGCATCAGTAAAGCTAAATTCTAGTTTACTAAAGTCTGAAATACCAAATACCATATGTGTTCTGTTGATGTATTTTTAGTCTACAATGTCTGCTCTTAAGGCTCATTATATTATGCCTAGATAGTCTGATGCTTGCTATCTGCTCAATGTAATTGCTGTAAAAAAGAAAAATATGCCTGAGTACCTCTTCGTTGTACTACTACCACTGGTTTAATGGTCTCTTTCTTCTTTCTTTATTGGTGATGTCTCCTGCAGAAAGGTAAAAAGTTAGCTGGAAGCTATTCATTCTGACAGGTTATGATCCACAATTTTTCTATCAATAAGCCTGGACACTATGACAGTCCATGGTTTAACGAGAATTTTAATTCAATGCAGTTTCTAGAGCAGAACTTGTGGAACAGGCATCAGGCACAGGCATGTGCCAGTAGTTTCAACGCGTATCAGTTTGGATGCCTTGCTGATTACACGATTTTATGGAAAATGTTATGGAAATTCTGGAAATTGAAAACATAAATAATTTCCATTAAGAGTTCTGTTAACAAACCACAAATATAATTCGCTACCTAAAATGGCAGAAACCATGCAACACGAAAATACTTGTTAGTTTATCAGGCAAACAATTTTGCTTTTTTGTTTTTCCATTTGCTGTGTTAATACAATTTTGTTATCACTCAAGTAAACTTAAGTAAATTAAAAATTAAATTATCATACTCTTATAGCACAAAGAAGTTTTCTTTGTAATTTTAAACGAAGTAAACCATCTTAATTAGAAACGTTACATCTTGATTTAATTTTGATTAAAAACACTGTTTGGACAAGCAAAACGTTTGCTTCTTTTAGCTAATTATTGCAAAAGTCTTTTTTGTTTGAATTACAAGCCATTCAATTCAATACAACATCTAAATACAGAGTAACAGAGAACTATGTGTGCAATAAACTAAACTACTCATTAGGCTCATAATGGCATAGGAATGCTTTTGCAGCAGATAGTTCTTTCAACAATTGATGAAGTTGTCTCATAGTTTATAGAGGAGAGCATTGTAAGTCTTTCTAAACATAATGAAACAATTTAAGTGCCCGAACATTTTTCAAAAACTTTTCCTTTATAAAATACAAAACTTATAACATTTATTAACGTTAATCAACACATGTTGATCTTAATTATAATTTACGAAAACTTTTACTTGTTACAACAATTACATACGTTGTATGGGTTATGTACTCCATACACACATACGTACATACGTATGAGCAATAAAAACTAAGTTTGTCACATAACACGTATACGCAGTGTGGGTTTCGTTTACTAGGTTTGTAATCATTATATTGAAAACTTTGTATTGTTGGCAGAAAGTTGTTAGCCATCAAAAGTTTAAGAATAAATGTTTGGTTTAAGCAAAGTTGTGGTAAGAAAACCTTTAATAGGGTGGTAATAAGTGAAGAAGAAATGTAACTAAGTGTTGAGAATACTTATACGTTTCTTTTGTGATCTGGCGTAGTAGCGTTAGGACAGTGAAATATAGAAGCGATATTGCAACGATGTTCCAATGAATCAATAGAATTCAAAATGTTTGCCCTCTCCTGCTTGAGAAGCCTCAAAATAGACTTGCACTCCATTCTCTCTGGGATATAAGTGGTTTAAATAGTAAGCAGATCAGATAAAGTAAGACATTGGAATGCTTGTTTTGGCATATGAAAAATGTGCTGGTTCCAGCCAATCTCACACTGAACTTTGATGGCCAGAACTTAAGGGGCATATGAGTTAGTAATAGAATATTTATACCACATTTAACTGCAGACGAGGCAATATTATTGCAGCATTTTTCGCGCATTAAAATAATTCCTATTCTTATGACACCATTCGGAGATCGACTATAGTTCGGACGTGAGAGTGTTATTCATATTAAAACTTATCTCCTCAATCTCCTAAGGGCTAAGCCTACCATTAAAAGGATTTGAATGGCAAATATTGCTGTCAACGGCAAAAGAGTGGATAGGATTAGAAGTTAAAGAAAGACCATGGTTAAAGCAAATAACTATCGCAACACATTTGCCAGGCAAGATCCGTACGTACGTTTAGATAAGGAAAGTATGACATTTCATGCATATTACGAAATGAAAAAAGCATAATTAACAGCATGCTGACTACTTCTAGTAGGTAGTGTGTTTGCTTAATAGACGTGAGGTCTCGGTTCAAAGCCCAGGTCAGACATCTCCAATAAAATGACAAAAGAAAAAATATTTTTTCGGCGACTTTATCCCAGCAGATTTCTGGTAAAAATTCTGAAAGCAAATAAAAATCTCAAAAATCTGTCGTTTGGAATCGATTTTAATCTGTCGGTCCCACAACTCATGTATAAAATTAACACACACAACATATACGATGTGAGAAGCTAGATCGTAATCTTGTTGTAATGACCTATTATGTATGGATTTATGTATGTATGTATGGCCAACAGCTCCGTTAAATAGTAGCATCTCATACGACTGCGAACCGTGAAATTCTCCCTTTTCGAGCTGAAATTATAAATTTCAGAAAATATCGATTAAAATTAGTCAACGAAACGGAAGCCTAATTTGACATGAACTTTTAATGGATTGACTACCATTAGTTGTGGTCTTTTTTGGATTAGCTTCATAAAAGGCATAACATGTCTCAGTTTTAAGACCCTAAACTACAATAGATTGATAGCGGCAGATTTTTGACAGAAAGGAAGTCTGTGATAATAATAACAATATGGACTTCATTGAAATTAAACTAACGATTATTGTTACTTGTCCTCACCCTTTTTTCGCCTTAATCTAGACGTCTACAACAGTTTGGATATAAAAATTTGGCAAGAGTATCGCCAATATTACAATAAGTTGCTACAGAAAATAGCTTGGCTTAAAGCATTTGTTCTCATACTTGCAGCACTTGTCAATACACATTTTAAATTGTTCTTAATTAAACATACATGGCAGACATATTTATAATTTTTCACATGTTAATTTTAAACAAAGCAATTAAGCTAAGCATTGTTACTGGTTTCAAGCCAGCGGTGAAGGTTTTATGTTTCTCATAGCTATTTCTGTCTTATGATTTCCTTTTTTTTTTCATTTACATTTTATAGAAAATTTTCAAAATTTAAATAAAAAGGATCAAGCGTCTGATACTAATTTTTTTTTTGCCCCAAAAAACTTTACCTATGTTAAGTATAATTACGGCATCTGGAAATTAATTAAAAATCTCTTGAACATGGCTTCAGCATTGAATAAGGCCACATGATATTTAACTGAAGAGACATACATATATATTATGCTTGTTGTTGTTGCTGTTGTTGTTGTTGTATTATGTTGATTTTTAAAGAAATAATACAAACAAAAAAAAATTTAATAACAACAATATAAACAAAGATTTATTATGTGGCATAGAAATTAATGAATGTTTCACATTTCATTGAAATTTTCCTTTCTCTGTCATTCATGTAATATATGTTATGAAATGTTGTTGTTGTTGTTGTTGTTGTTTATTTTTCAGCTTTCTGTCAGTTGCTTTCACTCATACTTTCACTGTAACGGACACATGTTTTGCGTTATTTTTCCATATTTTTCTAACCACTGCACAATGGATATTTTTCAGCCTTTTCTTTAATTTTTTTTTTTGTTTTTTGGTTTTTGTTTTGTTTTTTGTTTTTTGTTTTTTGTTTAATAAAATCCTTTAACATGTTACATGTTTTAGTCTGAAAAGAAATACATTTTATTCATGTAACACAAGCAAATAACCGCCAAAGGCGTTTACTTATAGGGGAGCTCAAAAGAAAGTTTCAATTTGTTTGCTTTACTGCTTGCAGGACATAAATATAAGCAACGCCAGATTTAGCCAACGATTCATGCATGAATTTTACAAAGTTTATCCTTACATGAGCCCATAAATGACAAATGAAGAAGAAGAAGTACATTGTTTGCATTCCAAGTACCTTCTAAGTAGATTGTATGCTGGCTGATTTAAACTCCAGCTTAGGCATTTAAAACAACATAGGTTATGAAACAAATTCTTTCAAAGTTTTCTTTTCAGAATTCCTCTTTTGCCAGTGTAAAGTTTTCCGGTCGGAAGTGCAATTCGTGCAATTCAACACAGTCAACATGGGTGATGTGCCAAACTAGGTTATCAACCTGGCCAAAGAATTCTAATGACGCTTTAACTTAGGTAAATTCTTCTTGACTTTATAGAAAGTGATGCCAATCTCTTTATTTGTCTAAAGATGTTCGAAAACAATTAATTCAGTTTGCATTGCAACATTTAAAAAAATGAGAGCCTTAAATGGCTACTCTAAGAACCTGATATTTTTGCTTATGGTAACGTAGTTTTATTATTTATTTTGCTTTAATTTAATTTAATTAATTAGTAAATTAACTGATTGATTTGCTGATTTTGGGTTCCTAGACTTTAAGGAATATTGTTATGATGAGTGCAGTGGTACTTTGTTCAACAGGCTGCTGTTCTGTTCTCTTGGAGGTGTCAGTCGATTTCTCGATGTTTTCATAATTGAAAGCCTGACTTTTTTTTATTCTTCCACTAAATATGAGTTTTCCTTTGATTCACCCTGTATTTTATATGTATGAGACTATATATATATGTGTGTGTGTGTGTCTATGTTTAAATGGATTTCTTAATATTTGTTACTCATACTTGTATTATACAGTATATGGCCTCCAACACACTTTTGTGTTTTGTTCAGCCTTTTCAACAATTCCCAGTTCTGTGTATATGCTCATATCCACTGATTATAGCATGTTTATAAACATTTGTGAGTGTGTTGCTACAATATTTATGAATACAACAAAACAACAAAAATAAAAAATCTTTATGAAATTGAAAAAAGAAAAGCAAGAGACGAAAAGTTGAATGTGAAATGAAATAAAAAAAAAAAATTTTTTTTTTTATTACAAAAATTATTTTCATTTTATATTAAGGCTTTCATGATTATATGCTTCTTCTGCTTTTATTTATTTAGTTTGCAATGTTTGTAAGAAAATTTATTTCACAAAAACTATAAGCACTAAACAAAAGAAATTCTTCCCCTTGTTGAGCAATTAATGGTTGAGTGAAAAAATCATAATCCTGGCAAAAGAAAAGATCATTGCTGTTCAAATATAAGCGAGGGATTAAAACGAACACGTTTAACTACTATTCAGCTACTGCGTACATGGTTTTTTTTTCAAAAGTACACTTGTAGACATCTCTGGGTATGACAAATTGAAGTTAGTTGAAGTCGAAACAGTGGCATTGTGTGATAATGTGATATTTTAAGGCCTTAAGTTAGGAATTATACAATCAATGCATAGTAGATGTACTATCGTTTCTCCTTCACCTCCAAAATAATATGGAAAAATTACAAGATACAGCTTTTCATATTCCCTTCTTGCTCATCTTCGCCAAGGCTTTAACGGAAATTGATGGCATTTTAAGGACAAAAGTGGCATACAATTTTATTCCAATTATTGAAAACGAAGCGCTTTATGAAAGAACAACGGATTTAAAATTTAAAAAATTATTTGAAAAGTGTAGGAAAGTATCCTGAGACCAAACGTGTTGTCAATTGGTAAGTCAACCATTCGAATCAGACTGTACTATAGACTGCTGTGTGTTAACATACCGTTCGGTCTTTTCAAAACACTGCTGTACTTACCAAGAGTATTGCCAAATAGCTCGTTTAGTGAATACAAAAAAATTATGGAATTCATGCATACATACATACATACATACATAATTGGTCATTATAAACCTTTAGTCAGGATTACGATCTAGCTTCACATACCACTTATGTTCTACGCGTGTTCATTTTATACACAAGTGGCGGCGAGACCTACAGTTTAAAGTCGACTCCATGCGACAGATTTTTTTTGAGAAAAATTTTTCATGGTAATTTCTTATTTATTTTCAGAATTGATGCCAGAAATCTGCTAAGAGGCATTCACCGAAGAAATATTTGTTTCAAATTTCATGATTGTTGGCAGTTGTCTGATTTGGGGTTTCACGTCTAATAAGCCAACACACTAGCTACTAGACAACGGCGACTTGTGAAATTCGGGCCCCGGAAACAAGAAATAAATTCACTCACAACGAGCAACTATCTGGTGTGATTTGGGCTTCTGGAAGTATTTTTTTTGAAGTCGTAATCATAGTGGTTGTGATCGCCGTAGTCTAGTAGGTAGTGTGTTGACTTATTAGACGAAAGGTCAGGGTTCGAATCTCCGGTCAGTCATCAAAAACGAAATATGAAAAAAATATTTCTTTCTATTTAAACTCTGAGAGTAAATAAAATTGCCATGAAAAACTTCTCAAAAAAATCTGTCGTTCTGAGTCGACTTTAAACTGTAGGTCCCGCCACTGATGTATAAAATTAACACACACAACATAAGTGGTGTGAGAAGCTAGGTCGTAATCCTGATTGAAGAGTTGTAATGGCCAATTATGTATGTATCATAGTGGATGGGAATGACATTTATTACAGAAACCTGATAAAGAAGTGAAGTGGACGGCATGAATCAGGAAAATATGTCGTTTTAGCAAGATGATGTCAACTGTCGCTTTATTGCAACGACAATTCCTGACCTCCAAATGATTTTTTTATTTGGAGATTTGTAATCTTGCGTTTATGGAAATTAAAACCGTGATCCAATGCCGTTCCAATGCAATGCATTTCTATGAAGTGGCATAATGGCTTATCATTAGAGTTGTGATGCATATTTGTCTACTCATTACCAGTGTTTCCACACTTTTCGACATTTCAGTGTAATATATACCTGAAACTATTTAAAAATTGAACTTTTAATTTCAAATTGAATTTTTAATTAAAATTTAATGCATGCAACTAACTCTCAATGCACAAACATCATGTTACTTTACTTTACATGATAAACAAATTAAAAAATTATTTGATTATGTGTAGAGAAAAAAAACATTTTATTGGATATTGGAACGTGTATGCAAAAGGTCATGTAGAATAAATTAAAATGTTTACTTAATACAATTAAATGTTGCACAAATATTGTACCACACTGTGTAGAAACCATGCTTAAATATTTATTGCATATTGTTTGCTTTCCTATTGAGATTTAAAATTAAAAGTTCTTGGAAATTCTGAATGATTTTCTACTACGGAGGTCTACATCTGATCACCATTTAGTTAATTTTTATCGAAATTCTATTTCTTAACGTAACATAACTATGTATGTAGGTAATGGATATCCCTATAATGACTCTGCTTAACCTATTGCCCTAACAAAGTTCAGAATGTTGTTTGGAGTCAGTACGGCGTTTCATATCATTTGAGGCTACAGTGCACGCTCATTAAGATACTGTGATGTACAGTCTTATTATCTACAAAAAACCCATTCGACAAGTATACCCGCAAAGCATCAGTTCTCACTTCACTGTAAGTTTCTGGTCTTAATACTGTCTCAGCATTTGTTTCTTGAGATTACAGCTTCCGACCTTCAGGATATTCTAATGCACAATTTTGTAACCTTTAAATAAAAAATTTGTAATTCTCTGGCGAACATATCCTTCTAAACATCACTTGAGAGCGTTTCAATTTCCTCCTGCCTATTAGCTTCAGTTTATCCAGACTGCACTTAACTTCATATAAACTGAGTTCTAGAATAGTGGCCTGAACAACAAATATCGGGTCTTACAATTTCCACTTACGAACTTTTTCCAGTTGATGACGACCATCTTGTTGAAGCTACATCTATCAGATACGATGTCATTTACTCAAGCTGTTTTAACAAATCACCCTGGACGGAGATAGCATTTAATAGCATGGGCAATTTATCGCACTTATTTCTGCATTCTTTGAGGACTTTGTTAGCCAGAACATAACTGTAAACAGCAATACAAGTCAATGATGACCCATGAATTGGATGGCCTGGACACCAACGCTACAATTGCTACAACAGAACGTCGCTATATATCACACCGTCATCATATGTGGTGATGATGATAACTGTCCTTCAAGATCGTGTGGTTTGATTTTTTCTTGTGGGATTTTCTTAAGTCGTAAGTGTACACAAGCCACAGAGTTTCTCAAAACCAATGTAGCCCATGTTATCGCTTAAATTCTGACTGATTTATATGTAGTCGGAGTAGTCTAGTAGGTAGGGTGTTGGCTTATTTGACGAAAGGCCAGGGTTCGAATCCCCGGTCAGACATCAAAACGAAAAAATATATCTTCGGCGACTTCCAGCAGATTTCTGGCAAAAAATCTGAGAGTAAATAAATATGCCATGAAAAGTTTCAGTCTACTTTAAACTGTAGGTCCCGCCATTCGTGTATAAAATTAACACGCACAACATAAGTGTTGTGAGAACCTAGACCGTAATACTGATTGAAGGGTTGTAATGGTCAATTATGTATGTGTTATATGCCAGAGTCATGGAAAACTGGACATTTCGTAAGCGCACCTCCCAGAGAAGCTGTTGGCGGACATTTGGATGATATTATATTTTACACGTAATGACATACACTGTGTTTTATTCAAACTGAACCATTGAAGCTGTTTTCTTTTTTATAATTCCTATTCTAGAATTTATTCTTATTTAATCTCTGTTTTGTTTGTTTTGCTTTTCAATCGTTTAGATTTTCAAAGAATTTTTACAGTTCAACGTAAATTACTTTTACTCTGAACTTATATTCTGAACATGAATTTGTTACATACCCCATGTGTATTGTTTTTTGACAGAGAGAAAAAGTTTTTCTTTTCAAATAATTTTGTTTTTTTCTTTTTGTATTTCAATTTGAAATTCTGAAATTTAGCTAAGAGCATAAAAATCAATTTAATTCGTCTAAGTATGTATGTATGTATGTATTCGAGCATGTCTGAGCTGGTGTAATATACAATAATAATAACCACATGACTTTTATATTGTAATAGAAAAAAAAATTTTTTTTTTTTTTGTTTGAAAAGTTCTTTATAAAGTACTTACAACATACGGCAAATTTCATCAAAATCGAAAAGTACTAAAAGTACTTTGGCAAATATTTATGAAAGCACTAAAAAATTTAAAATATCCCATAAAACTTTTTCTATTTTAAAGCAGATTTATTGTTAAATATCATATCATGAACAAATGAATTCATTCATTCGCTATTACTACGTTCTCCATGTTCTCCATGTTCTCCACCTTCTACTTCTTGTTCAAGTCAATAAAAGTATTCCAAAAATAAAATCTATTTTTAGCACACTCATACATTTGTTTCTGAGTTTAAATGCTGCTGCTAGAGTGTGTCATAGTCGCCAATTAATTTTCGATGTCCTTTGTTTGAACGCATTTCAGTGTTTCATCTGAAGTATTTCACCTGTCGTTCACAGCTGTGTTAAAAGTTTTTCGTTTTCTTTTTTTTTTTCGTTCATTGTTAAGCACTTTAAAATTTGGCATTTGGAGTTGTCTGTTGAAATACTTTTTTTTTAATTTTTTCTTTAAATTTTTTCAAAAACCGCTTTAAGCATTCATTCATTCAGTTTTGTTGTTGTTTTATTAATAAACATTCCTTATTACAAATAAAAACAAGTATTTTCCCAATTGCATCACCTTCTATTTGAAATGATATTTCCCATCTCCTCCTTGTAACAAAAGAAAATTGAATTGAAACTTAAAATAAAAGCACATTCATTTCGATAGGTTTTGAAGCTATCATGGTTCTAAGCTCTTCTTTAAATAGATCATATTGATATCGGAAATCAAAATATTCAAACTTCCACTATGAGTCCATCTAACATAGAAATGTTCCAACACTTCTCCTACTAAGCTAACGTAGGCGGCTCTCATAGAAAGCCTTCCACTGTGATATGAAGAAAGCTTGTAGGAAAATCTTTGGGTTGTAAGCCTAGAATGGGGCTAGTTGGGGATGTTGTAAAACGTATAGCTGTAGATATAAACTTCGTTATACATTAACACGTCCGAGGCGATAAGTTCATATCCTGTGGAAACATTAGGCGTTCTCTATGGTTTAAACCCGTTATATATGCCAGTAGCCTTGGTCTAACAGGTAGTGTGTTAGCTTCTTAGACGTAAGGTCTCGGTTCAAAACTCAACCTATGAAAAAATATTTCTTCGGCGACTTCCTCTCTGCAGATTTTTGGTAAAAATTTTGATTCTAAAGATTCTCAAAAAAAAAAAAAATTACTTTCGGGATTGACTTTATACTCTGGGTCTCGCCACTCATGTCTAAAAATTAACACACATAACAAGAGTTGTATGAGAGACAGATTGTATCGATAATAGTCTATTCCTAACATGGGACTATCTTTCGACCATATAGGAACATTTGGAATACGATCTGAGTTAATCAGTTCCGCAGTGTAATATTCAGAACCTATAGGAAATCAAGCTAGTATTCTTCGAGTAGAATGCAAAGTCTTTGAAAGATGTGATCAATGCAACTTGAGAAACACATAGAAAAAATGAGGCGAGACATAGCCATACCAACTGGTAGGTACGCAGCAATTTAAACGCTTAACTCCCATGAGTTTAAATTGAGATTAATATGATAAGTTGGGGACAATCTAAAGTTTTGATAGATAATTATGCTGAGAAGAGGTTTAATTCTGGTGTCCTTGTCTTTAGGAGTAAGCACGAAAATTATAACGAGCTTTACAAATAGACATTTTGGACCCAAAGCATATCTCTTATTCTTATTAAATCTTATATTAAAACATACGATCGGAACCTGTGTTGCGTGAATGAAAAAGTTTCGGCGATAAAATCATTCGAAGGAAAACGTTGAAGGGTACATCAAAAAGGAGAGCGCTCAAAAGAAGACGCAAGGAAATCTGTTCCAAAGAGGAGTATTAATCTAAACGGTTATATATCACCATACCTAATTGGTCATTACATTACTTCAGTCAGAACTGCGATCTAGCTTCTCACATCACTTATGTTATGTGTGTTAATTTCGTTCATAAGTGGCGGGACCTACAGTTTAGAATCGACTTCGGGCGACAGATTTTTTTGAGAAACTTAAACTACTCTTAGAGTTTTTGCCGTTTGACGTTTTTTTTTTGACGTTTGAATCGTTGCCTCACATCTAATAAGCCAATACACACAATACCTACTAGAGTTTGACACCTAAATACTTAAGACCATTTCATGCTTACAATTCAACGTATCAAAGAAAGTTAAGCCCCAATCACATAAATCTCATATGACCAAAATAAAATTGCCTTCACTTGGTTGGATAATTCGAAACATCGGTTGATGTAATGTTTCGTCAAAAACACATGA
>QOCX01000810.1:4781-19209 GCA_005959815.1 Sarcophaga bullata
GTTTTAAATTTCGAAATTCAATATCCAAGTGATATTCAAGAGTAGATCTCAGGCTGGCGGTGTCATCAGTCCTTTAAGAACGACATTGGCTAGATCATCACTAATAACGGCGTACACTATATGTCTTGTACTGGAAAAAAGACAGCATTTGAATGAAGTTTTATAGAGCAATCTGCATGTGGAATTGCAATTGCGTGTGGAATTAAGCAATGAGCGCACTCTATTGAAAGCTTAGTGTATCCTGTGGGTTGTGCGCTTCAAAAAGTGTGATTTAGAAATCAAACACGAAGTGCATCCGAGACGATTAAAAAATTTGAGTGACCAGAAATTGAAAACATTACTCGATCCAGATTCTTCTCAACACAAGAAGAACTTGCATAATCCTTAGACGTGACTTAAGCCGCCCTCTTAAAGCAGCAGCAGCAGCAGCAGAATTAATTCAAATTCAATTTGGACATTAAGTGCCACATGAACTGAAATCGAAAGACATTGCAAGAGGATTTTTTATATTTGAAATGCCTTAACAAGAAATCATTTTGGCTTTAATTATCACGGGTAGTGAAAAATTGTTTTTATTATGATAACCACAAGCATACAAAATCATATGCCAGCGGATAAAGCCTCCGTAGTCGACTGGGTACTACGTTGGCTCATTAGATATGATGCACGGTTCAATATGCAGCTCAGCATTTACCATTTGAAACGAAAAAAATAATATTTCTTTGGCTACTGTCTCGCAGCAGATTTCTGGCAAAACCGGTGAGGAGTAAATTGAATTGCCATTTGTAAGTTCCTTCAAAAATTATCGTTCGGAGTTGAATTAAACTTAGTCCCGCCAGCTCATGTATAAAATTGACGCATACAACATTGTGGAGTGGTCGGTAGAAGAAACTAATTCGCAATCTAACTGGAACTGAAATGTCCACGCCACTCCTTATATAATATTAACAGAAACACAAATAAGTGCTGATGAGAGCCTAGATCGTAATCCTGACGGTAGTAGGATTGTAATTACTCATGCATGAAATCTGAATTTTGTTTATCGCTTTAAACGGACCTCAGTTTTGCAATTAAATTATCAGTAACAATGAAAAATAGATTTCTTACGACAATTCCATGCACACTCAATCATATAGGGAGCTTATGTTACGAGCAAAATTTACAACACCAATATAATATACACGGCCCAAGGGATATTCTTATATTTTGTGAATTAGGAATAACAGTGATCCATTTGAGATGCTAAACTGTGTCGGACTTCACGTGAGATCTGCTGCAAACAACAATTAAGCCGTTTGAAGCGAAATTGTCGGAAAAACTATCTGAATATGCCAATCATTATACGAGCCGTTGCTAATTATCCATCATGACAACGCTCAGGCATATACTGTAGCGCCAGGCAAAAACTTTTTGGAAAACATTAAAACGGGAAATTTTAAGACACCTGCTGGTTAGCCTAGACTTTGTTCCTACTGACTACCATTTGTTTCGATTGTTAGGGGGCAATAATGTTGAACCAACTCATTGCTTTTAATTTAAAATTTTTAAAATTTCTCAATTTATTTTGAATATTTTAGTCAAAAATCCTGTCATATTGCCTTCTTAGAATTGTATACAATAGCAACAAAAACAACAAGGTTAGTATTTACTAAAGAAAACTCCAACTAAGCAAAAAGAAACAAAAAAGAAGAATGAGAAAACGGAAAATGGAAAACAGAAAATAGAAAACATATCGCATAAGTTGAAGCTACTAATTTAAGATTCCAAAAGCAATTAGTGAAGTTTAACTTTTCTTTGCATTTTTTTTCTTTATGAATGTTTACTTCACACACATACATTTACACTCAATTAACGCAATACAACCCCCTATGTGTACATATACTACGTATTCAGTTAAAACCATGCAATTTCATACACACAGTAACCACATGCAAATGGCTAACCAGTGAATGGGACACCACATACTAAGATATTCATGTGACAGAAACTGTAGAAATATTGCCACCACCACCACTATTTTAGGTGGCAATGTAAGAATTGAACAAAATTAAAGCAAGTGTTTTTACAGCGAGAAAGGGTGTGTTAGTACAACTGTCATTGAAGATTCAAGATTACGACAACCAGGGTTTTTAAACAAGGATGTCCGAATTTTGACAATTACTAACGATAATCTTTTTTATGCCATATCTGTCAAATTAGTTGCCATTTATTTAATTCGCATTGCCAAATTGCCTTGGATGAATATAGCACTCAAGAACACGTGCAAATAAATAAAAGTCCACTTAGGCCAGCATTTAAGCCCATTGTCAAAACTCAATTAATTTCACCGGCCGGTCAACAATTCCCCAGAATTCTCTTGCTATTGCATTCCCTTTGCTCTTTTTATATTAGAGAGCTCGGTCAAATGTGTTAGAAAATTTGAGGTCAGAAACCTCTGTCCCTTCATGACAAGAGCAGGGCACTGAAAGACAGTCTCTTCTCCTAGAACACAGCTCCTGCGGAAGTCATCAGTTGGAATGGTCTATCAAAAGGACAAAGACCCGTAAGGATTTCTCTTTATTGTGCCAATGCGATGGCCATTACAATTTACGGACAGAAGTAGTAAGTAAAGTACACTTTCTGTCCACACGTATCTAGCAGAGTCTGGCAATATTGCACACGTCCTCCTCCTGCCAACAAGATTGAGGCAATAACCAAATTAACCAAAGCAATGGGAATAACTACGCCCTGTAACATGGCGAAGTTGGTAAGCTCATCAACAATACCATTTCCAACTTGATCCCTGTGCCCCAGACCTGCTGCAGCAGCGTACCGTGATTGTTGCGTATTTTATAACCGTCATGCCGAAGAAACTATTTGCGATTTGGTAAATAAACAAACCAGTTAACCACCCACACTGATTTAAACATAGTTGCTGTCGGTGATAGTAAGCAGAAAACTCCGAGACATTCGATTCCGCAACACTTACAAGAACTTAGCCTTACGCAGACCACAACTAGGTCTAGAGTTTTCTGTTATGATTTGGTCCTGAACTTGCACAAAATGAAATGCAAACTAAAGGTTGATAACCAAAGACAACGATGTGTGTTCGCTGAATATGCTAAGGAGTAGATTCCAACTTTCATCGAAAATCACTTTCAGCTTTGAAGCCCATTTTTGCACGATTGGAAAAGGGCACAAATAAAATCATCTAATTTGAGGCGAATTTCATGTGATCCAGTGCATTCCACGTGAGTTCCAAAAGTAGATCTTAGGCTGGCGGTGTCATCAGTCCAACTATCTTTAAGAACGTCGTTGGCTAGATCATCACTGTTAATGGCGAACACTGAATTGAATTTTCAGGACACCAACAACATGTGTTTTCAACAGGACTTCTCTAAGTGTCACCCAGCTCACTCCACATTAGAAATTCTGTACGTTTCATTTGAGGGCATGGTTATCTCACTTGGGGGCGATGTGAACAGGCCACAGATATCGTGCAATTTGGCGTCGATAGACTTTTTCTTGTGGAGTTTTCTTAAGCGGAAATTGTGTGTGAATAGGTCGAGTGAATAATCGGTTATCATAGTGCGATGAGTGTCTCCATTGACCGTAATGGCTGCTGGGTCTTCATTTTCAAAGAAATATGGGCCAATGATGCCCTCAGCACCACAAGCCGCACCAATCAGTCACCAGTAATGGGTGCATTGGCTTCTGTGCGACCATATGTGGGTTTTCTTCCTTACCTTGAGACTGTGAACTCTAAATTCATTTTTCAACGAACCGAATATTGTTGGCCAGTTGACATACACAATTCTAAACGAAAATATCATAAGACTTTAAACCTCATTGTCATCTACACAATACGATTTCAGTTTCTTACCAAGAATTTTTCAAAAAATATTTCCTACCTCTGACTGAAGCCATACCGTAGACCATTCCAAATGACAAACAAAAGAAAAAGAAAATAAAAAAAGAATTTAAAAATGAATTTTAAACAATGAACAAATGAATGAACGACCGAACAAAAGCAAAAAAAAAAAAAGAGAGAAAAGAAAATTTCTGTGAAATAGGTTTGTAGATGTGTGTGTTCATGACTTGGCAAATAGTTAAGCAGTTGACTTAAAAGAACATACACACACACATCACATGCATGCATGTGGCTTTTATAGATTCTATAGACTCTGTGTGGGTGAGTGTAGTCTAAAGAATATCAATGTTTTGCAAATCCTGGGGCTAGTAGTTGAGGTTAAAAGGTGTTTTTAATTACTTTTGAATGCAAACAGAAGAAGACAAAAGCAACTGCAAACTTTACGTATATGTTTACTTACTTGAGGGTCACCAAATACAGTTCAAGATAAAAATGTTCGAATAAATGGTACAAGTTTTCAATTATAAGGCAAGTCTATTATTAGGTTCTTATCAAAAGCCGAAAAATTCAATTTCTTTTTCCTTCTAAGGTATAAAAAAACTGAATACACGATCTCCATGCAAAAGTCGACTCCGAACAAGAGATTTTTGAGAAACTTTTCATAGAAATTTTACTTACTTTCAGAGCTTTCACCAGACTGCTGCATATTTCGCAGGCCAATTAAAAAACCTTGTCTAAAATAACACTAAAACGGAAGCCTTTTAATTGAATGCTTTTCATTTCATACTTTTTCATCATTTTTCCCCCCCATCTTTGTTTTCATCGCCTTTATCTGTCTAATGATTTGCCTTTAAGAAAACTTCAATTGACTTCATAATAACTTCGATTGCAACGACATCCTTAAAAAAAGACTTAAGACGATTGTCGGTTGATTGTTGACCAACTTTCTTCCACAAAAAAAAAGTGAAAAAGAAAGTGGAATTCCAAAGAAAAAAATGTAAAAAGAAAAACTAAGCATGGAAATCTATTTGAGTTTTTCTTTTTTACTGGTGTTTTTCGAACGTTAAATGAACGCATGTTACATTTATTTGCTGTTTTCTCTTTCGTTTCTATTTACAAAAATCTTCGTTTTTCTTTTCAATTTTGTTTTCCTTTCGTGCTTTATTTCTTAACAAAAAGCATCAATTTTCGTAGATGACGATAGCAAACGAAAGCTAGAACCTAAACTGTACATCTTACTATTAACACCCAGTAGTGTTAATATATCAGTATTAATATATTCTGCCACGGCCACTTTAAGATATGTAGACAAATTAAATGTAACTCTTATAATTTGCCTGTTTAGCATACAATTTTCATAAGCTTGATAGCAAACAAAAGCTAAGGACCTAGACTTACATTTTCTTATAACATCCAGTAGTGCCACGCCCACTGAATTATGTTTAGATATATTAAATGTGTTAGCTTATAACTTTGCACGTATTTAGGAAGAAGAAGAAGAGTGGGCATAACAAATAATATAAGAAAATGAAAGTCCAGGCTCTTAGCTTTCATTTGATACCAAATTTATGAAAATCGGTGCTCTACTTACAAAGTTATAAGGAGTTAAAGAAAATACTTTACCAGCATCATCCACCTTATTGCGAACACACATACATCAACACAAAAAATGTTTGCGAATTTTAATTCCAAAAATTTGGTGTGTTCTACCAGGCGAACAGAATTGTGTAGCAAGGAGGTGTTTGGCAAAGTATTTTCTTTAACTTCTTATAACTTTATAACGGTGGCACCGATTTTTATAAACTTGGTATCAAATTAAAGCTACAATCATTTACTTTCATTCTCACAGCAAATATTAATATATCTGCCACGCCCACTTTAAGATATATAGGCAAATTAAATGTAAACTCTTATAACTTTGTCTGTTTAACATCAATTTTCATAAATTTGATAGCAAACGAAAGCTAACGACCTAGACTTACATTATCTTATAACACCCAGTAGTACCCACCATTGGAATCAAATGATGTTCCACATCACAAAAGTGGGAATGAATTTCAGTCCTCTGGAGGATATGATTGTTCAATGTGCAAACAGAAATCAGAAGTTTTTCTCCAGTTTACGAATTCATAAAAAAAAGAAATCATTTACACAACTTTTCAACAAAATCACTCCTTTTTCTGTGCAAGCAGTAATGACCGTGAGGCTAATGCGGGGCGTTTTTAAAGAGAAAAAAAGGATGCCAAAAAAGAAAGAACTACGAAAAGTATACGTTTGTGCAGTAGCACTTGTTACGAAAAATGATATTTTCGTGCGCTGCTGTGTTTTCCAGCGGAAATAAAAGTTTGTTTTTCATTTCAATTTCTTTTTTTTTCTTTTTTCATCTCAGAATTGTGAGTGTGTAGAAAGAACTTTTGTTAACAACTCATACGAGGGCAAACATTTACGCAAATAAATTTAGAAACAATTGAAGATGAACAGAGAAAGCTTAAAAATTGCGAATCAAGGGTTATTATGAATCTGTTTTATTATGGGGTCTTTATTGAATCACTTAACATTATGATTAGTGGATACAACTGCCTTCTAAACTTGATTAGCTTGGGGGATAATGTTATATGAGCGAATACTGTTTCAGTCATCAAAGATCTTGTTGTTCTTGTTGGTCTTGTAAAATACTACGAAGGTCATCTTTACAGGCCCTTATCAAATAAAATCTGTTAACTTTAGCCAATGCTCTAAACAAAAATTTTTTTTGAAAATTATTTTTTTTTTTAATTTCTTCAATAGAAACTAGGATTTGTGTGAGTGAGGCTTAGTTTAGTTTAGGTTAAGTTTGCCTTTGGCAAGCAAATTCACTCAATGTCCCAATATGGGTCCATTGTGTTATGCAGTGTAAGCTAAGCCCCCTTGTCTATTCAGAAGTGCAGGGCACGTGTATAAAAGTTATTGTGCCGATTCTGTTTTCTTCACGTCATAGCAGCTTCTGCAGTAATCTTGGTGGATCAGATCGAGCCTGTCAGCGTAACTGCCCATAGCGCAGTGCCCCATTAGAATTCCTCTTAAAATGTTTCGAACTCATGTAATTCCCTGATTCTCTCGCTACCCACTGCTGGACTGAATAGTTTTGAAATTCTGTTTCCTACTGCAATTATAATTCCTGTTAGAATGCAGATCCTTCTCTCGTCGAACTCAAGTTCTCCCTTCTGTTCCCTGCACATCATGACAGCTTCTGCAGTAATACTGGCTGGACAGACCGAGTTTGGCAGCAAAACTGCCAGTGGCGCAGTATCCCATTGGAATTTCTCTTAAAATGCTTCGAACTCACGTAGTTCCCTGGTTCTCTCGCTGCCCACTGCTGGACAGAGTAGTTTTGAAATTCTGTTTCCTACACATCATGACAGCTTCTGCAGTAATAGTGGCTGGACAAAACAAGCATGTCAGCAATACTGCAATAAAAATTCCTATTAGAATGCAGATCCTTCTCTTTTCAAACTCAAGTTCTCCCTTCTGTTTCCTGCACATCATGACAGCTTCTGCAGTAATAGTAGGTGGGCCGAGACCGAGTTTGGTAGCAAAACTACCAATGGCGCAATGTCACATTAGAATTCCTGTTAGAATGCGGATCCTTCTCTTGTCGAACTCAAGTTCTCCTTTCTGTTTCCTGCACATCATGACAGCCTCTGCAGTAATAGTGGCTGGGCAGACCTCGTGTGGCAGCACAACTGCCAATGGCGCAATGTCCAATTAGAATTCCTGTTAGAATGCGGATCCTTCTCTTGTCGAACTCAAGTTCTCCTTTCTGTTTCCTTTACATCATGGCAGCTACAGCAGTAATTCTTGTGGAGCGGACGAAGGAAGACTGTCAGTAAACAGAGTTCCTATTAGAATGCGATCTCAAGTAGTTCTCAGGTCCACTGCTGAACACAGCAGCTTTGAAATTCAGCAACCAGATGTATTGCATTAACCACAGCTTTTTGAATTTCGATTGCTTGAGAAAGGTTGCTTGAGAAAGTAATTTCCCCTTTATGGCATTTTAAATATGATAACAGGAGCCTTAAATTTTAAAGGAAACATAAAGAATCTTTTCGCTCTACTGATTCTAGTTCTGGAAGAACTTGATATGTGGACTTTTTCCTCTTCGCAGTTGTAAAGTATTCTCGTTTATAACAACCATTGTTACACCATGTGCTCTGCTGTAAATACAAGGACAATAAAAAAAAAGCCGTCCATTATTGTCACTTTACCTGTAGTTAACAGGCAATAAATCTCAAAAAGGCTGAAGTATTTCTTCTTGTTTTTACCATAATTGTGACATTATTTATGACCAACATTAAATCCTTTATTTTTTATTCTCTTTTATGGGTTTTTGTCATTCACTCCCTTTTCTCCTATATCTGCAAGGCTTTAAATATCATCCACAATTTTTCTTTTTTTTTTTTGTTTTTTTCCCCTTTAAATATGTTCATTCATGGGAAATGTCTCAAGTAGAGATAAAAAGCAATTTACAAAATGATAGAAATGAATATGGTGGTGCGGTTTTAACTCAAACAACAACAGTTTAAGCATTGAATTCCCTGATAAAGAGGAAAGATTATAACAATTTGCAACAACATTTAAAATTTTAAGCCTCTGCTCAGCAACATTTATCTCCTTCTGTTGAATTTTGATGTTTTTATTCATTGGTGGTGTATCTTGTTTTTTACTTTGACTTCCTGATGAATTTTGATAAATTCGCAGCATTTTAATGTTGAGACATTTATTACCTCGAAGCTATTTTCCCATTTTAAAATGTTTTTTTTTATCTACTGTTATGGCAATTAATTTCATTTCCACTTTTAATGTTTTGACTTAAATTGCGAAATTAGTACAACGCTTGCGTGACAGTGAAGTGGCTCAATCCATGTTATTTATAAAAAAAAAAATTAATGAATGATGTTTCCTTCCAGATTAATTATTGTGGCTTACAATCGAGTACACTAAAGACTTATTAATCCAAATAGTACAGATTCAATCCCTCAACGTAATTATTTTAAATTGCAGTGGCCACAAGTACATTTATTAAACGATACTTACTTTAGAAACCATCAACATCACAAAATAACATACAGTGAGCATCAAAAGCAACTGTACACTAAGGATAAAGTTGTAACTTTCTAACTTTTACCACTTAAGGGGAGTGCACGAAAAAAATTTGACAATATTTCGTAATTTTTCAATTTTAAAAATTGGCCTTGAAACAATTTGAAAATAAAAATAACGGTAATTTATTAATGTATATACGAGAATATATTTTATAATGTATAGTTTCTTTTGATGCTCACTGTATGTACGTTAGGTAAGTTCATTACCTGTCAGCAAAACTGCCATTAGAATTCCTGTTTAGAATGCAAATCCTTCTCTTTTTGAACTCAAGTTCTCCTTTTTGTTTCCTTCACATCATGGCAATTTGAAAATAAAAATAACGGTAATTTATTAATACATATCTTTTTCAATGTACACTTTCTTTTGACGCTCACTGTACATTTGGATAAAAATTAATGAAAAATTTAATGCAATTTATCTATAAATTATTTCAAAATTGAAGCTCCTGCATGAATGGAGTCGTATTTGAGTATACGATATTTAGCGATCCTGTAGGACCTCAAACTCATTGAGAATTTATGGTCCATTGATGTAAAGAAATTTATTACAACAGCAAATATCGACATTCAATCTAAAGGAGATTTGGAACCAACTGCAGCTAAAGTGACAGTAAACAGCTTTTGTAAAATGCAAAACCGATAGTGTTGTCTAATAATGTCGAGTCTTCCAACAGGGATTTTCCAACTTTAGAAAGTTCTTGCTGCAAGTACATCTGCCAAGCTTAGATGCCATTTATTCATACTGATTTTTCAAAACAAAATGGGCAGATACAGCATTCAGCAACCTTTGGAAATAATAAAATTAAATATGGGTGTTCTCTTCGAGCAATATATCGCCCGATTCGCCCATGTTAGAATAGCCATAACCGTCCTACCGAAAAGACTAATGGCACTAGGGTGAATAAATTTGAAATCCAGTGGTACAGTAAGCGATCAAAAAATATTTAAATGTCGACAAAACGTAAGATATCACGAAAATATCGCCTCTTTCAGTCAGAGTTCGCAGGAAAATCCGAGCCTTTTGGTCTCGCGTCGCTCACAAAAATTTAGGCTTTCGTAGACCACAACTTGGTAAATTTTACGTAGGGTTGAGGGCCTGTACTAGTACAGATTTCAACCAACCCAAGAACTGAAGGTAGACGAAAATAGACAACGTCGCGTATTCGATGTATGGGCCCTAGACATACATACATACATAATTAGAGATACAACACTTCAGTCAGGATTACGGCCTAGCCTCTAATACCACTTATGTTGTGTGTTTTAATTTTATACATGAGCGGTGGTACCTACAGTTAAATTTTCGGAAAAATTTTCATGGCAATTTTATTTACTCTCACAAGTTTGTTTCATATTTCGTTTTGTTGGAGACGTCTGATCTGGGTTTGAAACCGAGTTCTCACATCGAATAAGCCAAAACACTACATTCTCAGATTACGGCGACTTCATAGACTAGTTTACTGGTTCAGTAAATGGCCGAAAGACTCTCGAATGTCAATGAAACGTCAGATTTTCCTTGGCGAATTTTGCGTCGTAATGTGGGCCTGCATTAATACTGAACTAAGCCGACCCAGAAACTGATGGTGAACGACCATAGGCAACGACATGTATTCACTGTACGGGCCCTTGACCAGTTGGCAAATGATCCTAATTTTCATTGATATTTAACCATTAGACCCATACCTAGATAAATGTCTACATAAACAAGCAAAATTGTCAATGATACCCATTCGATTCAATGAATCACTGGTCGAAAGTTCCCATTGGAAGACCCAAATATGCAGGATTTCGTACAAATCATGATAATCTGTTGCACATTTCTGTGCAGATTGTTATCCAGGCTGCGGAAGACAGCCCTATTTCCCTTACATAGACAGTCTCTTATTATATTTTAGTTAACTTCTTAGGAACTGAGTGGACGAATGGCAAGCCAACTGTCAGATTGTACTGCTATGTCCCATAATATGTACCAAGCCTGTTTCTGTCAAAGCCGAAATGGCCACATCGTTCGATGGCATACACTTTCGCTTGAAGGATTCTCACTAGTGCCCAATGCCATCAGAATATTTTAATTTGGTACCAAAAAATACGTGTTTGCCCCCAATTGTGGGTAATTTTTGGTCTCTGAATGGAACTGTAGAGACGCAAAAATTTTAGCTTAGACTAGAGCATCATGACTCACATTCTTTGTTGTGTTGATGGAGAGATTGCTTTTGATTTTTTGTCTACAAAAATTTCGCATTATTTCGCCTTGGAAACGGTAAACAGTGTTAAACAGACATAAAACATCTGAAGGGCGGCAATAAATTAATGAATTAATCGTGTTGTTTGTTTTATTCTCTGCTTCCATATTGTACTTCTTTCTTTACATTCTTTTGTCTGGTTCATGTAAGCAACACTTCCAAATTCTTTAAAATGATTTTTTGAAATCCTCTTAAGTTTTGTAGCGAACTTACAAACAATCTTCTAATTACGAGGCATATAATTAGACGCGAAAAAAAAAACTGAAATTCTTCGAAATAACAAAAGCGTTATACAAGCTCTTTGTCTAAATGTCTCTTTGCCATGATTTTCTTCTCAACTTTCTGCGTTCAATTCTTTCACATCCATAACAGGATTGGAATGATGAAGAAATTTTTACTTTCTTTGTTTTTGTTCTTTTTTTGTTTTGTATTCTTGTCAATGACTTTCAAATCGTGTTGACACAATAAATAAATCGCTAGGATTTTATAATGTGACGTTTAAAGGGAAAACTTTTCTTCAACTTTCATTTAATGAAACACAAACAATTGCCGCCTTCAAAGCAATACATTTTTGTTCGTTAGCCTTGTAGACTGTAAGACACAAAGGTGATGCGTTTGTTTGTGTTTACAATAGAAAAGTTTGACAATTTGTACAGGATACTGTAAAGGAAATGTTGAATTAATAGGCTTTCAAATTTAAGAAATATTTTCTAAAAAAAAAAAAATCTAGGCTAGGAAGGGACCCTTCTTTTTTAAGTATACCGTCTCATGGCAACAAATGCGTTTTATGTTCTAATTTTGTTTGGAAATTTTGGAAACATGGTGACCAGACAAAAGAACATTAACAATAACAATGGTAAGCATATGCATAAGCTGATAAGCGTTTCTATCTAGCAGGACTCCGTATAATCAGCCTCTCGAAGGACGATATTTCGAGAATGGCATAGTTGGCAGCACCATTATCCTAGGACCAGACAAAAGAACATCAACTATAACGATGGTAAGCATATGAACAATTGAAGTAAATTAAACGGATAAGCTGATAAATGTTTCTATCCAATCACCTTCTCGAAGGACGTTATTTCTAGGATGGCATAGATGGCTACAGAAGACCAATCACCTGCTTTGCTGGAACAAAAAAAGATTAACGAAACGGAAGCAAGGCAGAATAACAACCAGCCTGGAACTTATGGCAACGTCAGCAGCCAGCCGGATAAGATGGAAAATACTTTGTGAAGGACATATGCTCACAAGAAGCGTTATGGAAAAATTGTCCAGGGAAAATTGCTATTCGCTGTTAATATAGGAACAGGAAAACATAGAAGTTTGTTTCATAAAATCATCGTGTATTGTCTGGAGAAATAAGACCTAAAGTCAGACGCTTAGATGTAAGTGGAGTTTACATTTAATAAAGATATTACCACGCCAGCAATGTAGATTTAGAATTGTCAAACAACTAGAAAAAAAAGGAGGCTTCAGAATGTTATGCAAACAAACCGATAAGAAGGAAACAGCACTGGTGCAGTGGAAAATGATTACACAACTAACAATGGTCTGTTGTGCCTCCATAGTGAGCAAAATTTTGTTTTCTTAAATCGAAACACATATCGCAGCTGGTGGCCTGCATTATCCAGATCCGCACATTGTCCTTTTTGCAAGACGTTCATTTTAGCGTAGTCACCATAGTCTAGTAGGTAGTGTGTTGGCTTATTAGACAAGAGCCATTGTTTATAGCCCAGGTCGGACATCTCCAACAAAACGAAATGTGAAAAATATTTCTTCGGGGACTGGCTCTCAGCAGATTTCTGGCAAAAACTGTGAGAGTAAATAAAATTGCCATAAGAAAGCTACTCAAAAATCTGTTATTCAGAGTCGACTTTAAATTATAGCCCCCCCCCCCTTCCTACATAAAATTAAAACACACACAACATATGAAGGTAGTGTAAGAAGCTAGGTTGTAATACTTCTATGCACAATAATTTATAAATTCTAAAATAAAACGAATTTGAAAATTTCAAATTGTTGAGTGCATGAGTAAATGGATTAAATCTCGCTGGAAAACTCTCTATTTAGGTTGCAATCGAACAATTTTAAAATTCAATTTCATATGCAGGACTTTGCCAATGCCACAACACTGTCGGCAATCGGGTGTGTGTCTATATAAGAACAAAATGTCAGAAAACATAACACAATGATGTGGTCCTCAACTATTGGCTGTGGAACTCAGTGATAATTCTGACAATCCATAGAGGGTATTATACGAGGACGGCTTTGTATGTCACACACAAATTAAATGTTTGTCTCGATGCATGGGATCATACAGAAATTGTTGTATGAAAGCAGTGCTGGAAATCTGCATTGGAAACCCAACAATGGCTACTCATCACAACAAAAGCGTAAAAGGCAAGTGGACACACAAGATCAACAGCAGAAGCAGCAATTATAGCAGCTTCGAAGAGTATGAAAGACTTTTTGAAAAGAAAAACGAAAAAAAAAATAAAACTGAGAAGGAAGCAATCCTTAAAAGGCATACATTTATACTCACGCACACCCACAGGAAGAAAAATAAAGGAAACGGAAAGTTTTCCCAACATTGCAACACTCTCACACAAACACACACATACAATAACCATTTAAATATTCCTATTTAATGAAAATAATAAAAAAAGGGGGGGAGTGAAACAAATATAACCAACAGAAGTGAAAACTCCACCTACATGAAGTTCTTTTATGTGGAGCATCAATAGCAGGATTATTGGGTGAATGAAAATGAAAACAACTTAAAGAAAAAATGAATGAAATACAGAAAGACGAATATGGCGTTGGCAAAAAGTGCCATTTTAAGCCAATAACCACAATGATAATGATAATGATAATGATAATCTTGATGAGATTGGTATTTATTCTCATACGTTTTTATTTAACCACGGATATTAAACGTAATGTATGGTTTACGTTATGCTTATTTGTCAATACAACTTCACATAATTGTGTTAATTTTTATATTGAATAGAGGCAGAAAGTATTTCGTTTTTATTTCATCGCAATTTTTGATGCCATGGCTTAATCTCTTTATTCGTTTATTGTTTTCATTTCTATACTGATTTATTTAGACTCTTTGCCTCTCTTATTGTTTAGCTCTGAACAATGTTTTCGGTAACTGCTTAGCATAATTTTAATCAAATTTTAAACAA
>QOCX01000810.1:46946-64842 GCA_005959815.1 Sarcophaga bullata
TTGTGAAATTAGTTGTTAAACTTTAATACTGACTGAGCAATTAATATGAAAATAAAAAATAGAAAAAAAAACTAATTTTAATTTGTTTAATTTGCTGCAGATGTTTTGAATTAAATGTTGCCATTATAAGCTTCATTTGGTGTTATTTGGTGTTAATGCAGACAATTTTTGATAAGGGGATTTGAAAAAAAAGAAGTTTTTCATGTTTGCTTCTCACTTTTTATCACTTTTGCAAATAAAATTTTTTAACGTCTTGTTGTTATTGTTGTTGTCAGAGAGAGAGAAAGAGATAGAAATACAATTAAAATTAAATTGTTTCAAAATTGTTTTTTGTTGAATCATTTCCATACCAATTAGTTTTTCATTTCACATGCTGTAGGTATAATTTGACGTTGTGTTTGTGCAGTTGTCAGAAGTTTTGTTCTTTAATTAATTAAAATCGTTTTTTTTTATTTTCCCATTTATCCGAGTTAATATTCAGATGTTTTTAAATCTTTACATTGTAGAATGTGAGTATTCTATCTATTGAAGTTCAAAAATTCTTTCTCACCGTACAGGAAAAAAAATTAAAAATGTATTCTGAAAGCTCTTTAAAAGTATAACAATACAAAAGGATTAATTATGGAATATTTTATTAAGACTTGTTTGTTTAATTAACATGTAACATTTTGATTAACAGATTGCGGTCTGTTGTAGCACATACTTCCAAGCGCCTCCGCTTATTGTGTATTTTAGACAGTTGATTACACCGATCGACGACAGAGCTTTCTCGACTTGGTCTTTCCAACTCATACACGGTCGTCCTCTTTGCCAGCTTTCGCAAATCGCCGCTTCAAACAAGCGTCTCGCCGGAGTATCTTCATCCATTTGAACGACAGTGCAGCAGTTGGATGCTAATATGTTGCACAACGTCTACATTGTTAAGCAGCTCATACAGCTCATTATGGTTCGAATGCGGAAATCATTGCCAACTCGCACTGGACCGATAATCGCACGCGGGACTTCTCTAGAATACTCTCAACGCTACTGCATCAGTGCTTAATAGTGCCCAAGCTTCTGGCGAACATAGAGAAGAACGGAACGCATGAGTGTCTTGTAGAGTAATAGTTTTATCGTACAAGAGAGGTTTCTGCTACTCATTAAAAACCATTAGATTGGTCTATATTAGGTCGATTATTAGGGAACCCATATATAAATTTGAATGAGACTTTCTTAAGACGCCTGTATTCTGGCATGATGGTTTAAGTAAGAAACAAAACAAGAGACCTCGTTTTTTGTTTCCTAAATGCATACTACGTAGTTGGTCATTACAACCATTCAGTCAGGATAACAACCTAGTTTCTCACATCACCTATGTTGCGTGGGATAATTTCATACATGAATGACGGGACCTAACAGTTTGAAATCGACTCCGAACGACAGATTTTTGAGAAACTTCTTCATGGCAATATTTATTTGCTCTGGGAGCTTTTGCTAGAAATCTTCTAAGAGAAAATCGTTGGAGAAATATTATTGTCTTGTTGGAGAGGGCTGCCCTGGGGTTTGAAACCTGGCCGCACGTCTATTAAACCAACACACTGCCTACTAGACTACGACGACTAAATAACTGGAATCAATTCAGAATTTCATTATCTACCTCGGTCACTTAGAGTTAAAGTTGTTCAAATTAAATTGAAAATTAAAAACCTTTACACATAGAAACTAATACACGATGTTAGGCGAAGTGCAGTGCCTGCGGATATTTTGATCATTTCTAAGGTTTGAATAGAATATGAAATATTAAAACACTTTTACAAATGCTTGAATTATATTTCATTCATGCAGAATACTTAACATATACACTAAAAGGCATACATATGTTACAACACCTTTACATGCTTTACAACAACATAAAATTGGGTTAAACCATCATAGTAAACGCAACAGCATGTTGAACACAATTATGTTATTGTAGTTGTATAATGTTGTATTTCTGACTGGTAGAAATATGTTCATTCACATTCATGTTACAACAATTGATGTGTTTAGTGTAACAAAATAGTATATTGACGGCAATAATACCACACATGACAGGTTATGTCCTTCACATGCAAAATGCATGCAGCAATTTTCAGTGAATTCACTAACACGCACTACTATGGACAAATAATAGAAGAGATTGTTTTCACAAGTGCTTTCAGTAGCGATTGTAGCTTGAGCATTACAAATTTATTATCTCTGTGCGGTTATTGATTACTCTCTCAAATTACCCCAATTGGTAGCGGCATCTACAATTTTAGGTCGACTCCGAACTACAGACGTATAGTGCCTATCGTTGACAGTGATGGGCGATTGTTCACTGAACCAGTGTACTTGTATTTATCTATCACTTGCGAATCCGCCTCTCTGTAGGACGATAATGCAGTTGTATATACATTTTAAGACATAATGTGTCCTTTGAACAAATATTGCAAGTATTACGTACTGTAAACACCCTAATTTGCGGAAAATTAAGCAGAGATCGATAAGTTCAAGAACAATGGCAATATATTTCCATTGAAATTTTAAAAAAAACCTTGCCTATGAGTTCTATTGTATTGAATTAAAAATATTATAATGGGGGAAGAATTTTTTTGAATTTTTTTATTTCCATTTTTCCATCATTTTATTGCCTTCTAATGCAATGAATTCGGTAAATACAAGTTATAAGTGACATTAAGCAACTAAAATACGTTTTTATTATATCTTTTTTCTTTTGAATGCACATACACATACATTTGCTACAAAAAAACATATTTTATTTCCAATAAACCATATAATATATATACAAATGGAAATGGATAAATCGATACACTCTAATACGTACCCTGTTTCCTACCATGCATCCTTCCGACCTTCTATGCGATCTTCATTTCAGTTTTTTTTTTATAAATTTTTTATTTTTCTTTTCTGTCGTTTTATGCATTTATTGCCCTGAATTTACTCTAAAAACGATTGTAAATCGAAATGTAAATTTATGATACTCGAGATGAAAAATGAGGGGAGAAATTGTAAAGGAAATCAAAACAATATTGGCAGCAAAAAATGGTTACAATAAATGTCACACAAATGTTGCCACATGTAGCACAAAAAGGAACAAATTCTAAACCATGATTATGTTGCATAATAATTTCATATACAATGGCAGATTAATATTTGAAAAAAAAAAGAAAAATTTCTTTCGTCCATTTCGTCAAAAGTAAAAATTTCTTTCAGTGTTTCTCCCCTTTTCCGCTTCCAATTGTTATTTGAAACTTTCATTGACGTTGTTTTAAAAATAGCTTTTGCTTTATGTATGACTCCCTAGGGATAACGCGTTTTGTGTTGGTGTCATTATGACCTTTGAACTTATCGTTAAGTCTTCTGAATTACAATGACATGCACATTTATTTCATTCAACAATTTCTGTGTGTATTGAATTGAATGTCCACAAAATCTGTTGTCTTTCTAAATATTAAAGAGCTTGGGTTTTTTTTTTTTTTTTGAAACTTAGTATGTGGGCCAATTGATAAGTAAACATAATTTATTACTTTTGAATTTAATAACAACGAAAGTCCTTAGAAATAAAATACGAAATAGTGTTTTGCGCAGTTTTAAGTTAGAATATCTTAAAAAAAAATATTTCTGAAGCCGAATGCGGTTGCAGAACATCCAAGACATCCTCTCAGTAGTCTTTTGTGAGAAAAAAATTTGTGAACAAATAAAATTGCCATGAAAATCTTGTCAAATCTGCTGTTGTTAAATAGTAGCTCCCGATATTCTCGTCTAAGCTTAACACATACAAAATGGGTACTGTGAAAAGCTAGGTTGTAGTCCTGGCCAATTAAATTAAATTTAGTATTTTCAATATTCGAAAACGCCTTAATCTAGTAGGTAGTGTGTTTGAATAATGGATGTGAGGCCAAGATTTGAACCCCAGGTCACAGATCTCCAACAAAGCGAAATATGAAAAATATTTTCTCGGCAACTGCCTTCCAGCAGATTTCTGGCAAAGACTCTGAGAGTAAATAAAAATATCAGTGATACACTTCTCCCAAATCTATTATTTGGAGTCGATTTTAAGCTATAGGTTTCACCACTCATTGATAAAATTAACACAACACACAACATAAGTGATTGCGTGTAGCTAGGTTGTAATACTGACTAAAGGGTTGTAAGAACCAATTATGTTTTGGTTGTAATGTTCTCTTCTAACTTATTTACTAATTTCTAAAACTGTCCTTCTACATCATACTACATAGCATGAAAATGATTACATTTCCTACACATTTTTTATTATACAATATACGAGCATTTCTATTTAGCTTTGCTGCAAAGTTACAAATAAACTTTCTATTCCCCTATAGGGGAATGAACAAAAGTTACAGAAACTTTGTTAAAAAAAAAAACCAAAAACCATTGGAACACGTATTTAAGGGGTGGGGCATTTAAAAGTTTAAATTTAAAGAAGCAAAGGAAGACGATTTAAGATTTTCTCAATTTTATTTTTCTTGTTGTGAAGTGCAATTGTTCATTCAAACAACTGCCGCAGCTGGTCTCACAGTACCTCATTCGATCGTGCATTTTCATGCACTTTTTCGAGTCTTCAACTGCTCCGCACAGAAAATAGTCTAATGGTGTCAAATCGCAGATTCTTAGCGGCAAATTGACATCATCATTTCGGCTAATTAAACGGCCATCAAACGTTTGACACAATAAATCGATTGTGGGCACAAGATACGTGGCACGTTGCATTATCCTGTTGAAATCAAACATCCTACACATCAATACCATGAAGAGTTGGTACAAAAAAATCGGTTATCATGGTACGATAGGTGTCTCCATTGATCGAAATGGTTGTCACATACCCATTTTCAAATAAATATGTGGGATAATGACGCCTCCTTCCACAAGCAATATGTGCATTGGTTTCTGTAAGACCCAAATTCTGCAAATTTTGCTTATTAATGTACCCACCAAGCTGAAAATCAGCTTCATTCGAAAAGATGATTTTCTTGTATTTGACATCATCGACATCATCGTGCAGTATCTCGTTCAGTGGAGATAATATAATGAATTGGTGTGACAGAATAGAATGACTTAAGTATTGACAGATTTAAAATAACCGATGGTGGAAATTTAAACCGATAGATGACCCACCCGATTGTTTCACCACACAATACAAATGTAAAGAAATTTTTATGTAAATGCGCAATATAAGTTTAAAATTCAAGTAGAAAAGCGTACTTTAAATTGAAATAAAAATTGATTCTATTGATGCCGTAAACCAAAATCCATTACGATTCCATTTCAAAACAAATCTTACAAAAAAAAAAAAAAAAAAAAATCGGTTTGAACATGAATATTTTAATGTTCAATTCAAACTTGACCATATGGCCGGCATACAATCTATGACATGGCGAATGCAAATTTAAAGTTCATAATTATTACTCTAAGCATAATTGAAATTGTTCTGCAAGAAATGGAAAGCAATGAGAAAATGAAAAAAAAAGAAGAAAAACGTTTGAAAACTTCCAAAAGTTGCAAATATTCAAGCATCGTAAGAATTGTAAGATTTTAATGTGAAAATGAGCTTTTTTTTCCAAAGCATATGAACTTTTCTTGACTTTTGTTGTTGTAAAATTTTAAAAAGAAAAAGACAAACAAAAAGAATAATTGATGCCTTCACTTGAACTTAAACGAAGTCTTTGATTATCATAAAATGAATTTAAAGAAGACTTGGTCACAGGTCATGTTGAATTTATTTCTAGTTTTTCATTTTATTTGAAAATTTCTAATCATACAGACATGCATACATACATAATTGGTTATTACAACCAAAATTTGGTACCATTTTTGGTATCAGAATAAACAAAATTATCGAGTTTAGGGTGATAATACTCCTATGAGGGTCACGTGCAGGAAAAGGGTATTGAGTGTTTGATATGGCGATGTCCTTTTTCAAACTTTTTTTCAAAATGTTGTTGGCCAGGCTATAGTGAGGACTTTAGGTCGATGGTTGGCAACTTCTTTTGATCTGTATTAGATGAACTGGACTGTTATGTTACACCAATTGCCACACAGCGCATGCCATATTAAACATTTTGCACGAGCTATTTGGGTAGTTTTCTTAAATGGCAGTTGTAAGCGAATAAATCCTAAACCACAGAGGTCCTTAAAGCCAAAATAATCAATGCCAGACATACATACATACATACATGAAAAAATTTGTCATTATATCCCTTTAGTTAGGATTACAATCCAGCTTCTCACACCACTTATGTTTTTTATGCATAAGCGACGGCTTAAAGACCGCCTTTAAACTTTTTCATGGCAATTTTTTGTTACTCTCAGAGTTTTTGCTAGAAATTTCCTGAGAGACAGTCGCCGAAGGAATATTTTTATTGCTTCGTTTTGTTCAAGATGTCTGATGTGAGGTTTGGAGCGTGGCCTCACGTCTAATGAGCCAACACGCTACTTACTAGACTATGGCGACATCAACCTCTAATCATAACACGAATTTAATATTTTTTTTAGAAATTCTACCAGCATTCCTTTAATGCAAAATACAATTTAGAGATAAAGGCAAAGGCATTTTTCTGCCTGTTCGTTAGATTCCTTCCTTCCTAAATTCTTCTAAATTTTTAATATTTTCCAAACCTGACAATAATTAATTTGAATAATAAATTTCAACTTTAATCTCCTACAAAAAACATTAAAAAGGGTTTCATATCACTGTGATGGATGCCATTTAATGACGAAAAATCCCTTTCAAATTAACATCAAATATTTAGCACTTGGCTTTATGAAGTGTTTTTTTGGTTTGATACTCTTAAAATCAAAGAATTTTATGAGCATCATTATGTTTAAGCTTTCAAGAGATTTCTAATAATTTAAATTCAAAATTAAATGAGAGTTTTATGTTGTAAAACTATTTTCATTAAGATTTGATTTGTTTTTTATTCACTATGAAAGGAAAAGCATTTTAAAATGTAAACTAAAGTGCTAAACAAACACTATGGCCTGCAATATAACAACAACAAAAATTTGTTTTTTGTTCTTCATTAAAAAGAAATTCAATTTAATTAATTTAATTAATGAAACCTTAAATAGAAAATGAATTCATAAGGAACACTTTACACTCTTGAAAAAATGTGTGATAAACTGAATACCTTTTTAATTGATGAATAAATATCCAAGACCTTCTGGGTTTCTATTCATGATAAATGGTAAACCAATCTTCTTGAGTGAATTATATAGTGAAAGTAATATAGGCTTGATGGAGCATCCAAGGCTTATTGAATTCCATGCTGCTTTCTTCCAATTTGGTTAAATATGTGCACCTCTACAGCATGAAATTCAACAAATCGTGGATAGTCCCGCAAGACTATTTGAAAAGGCATTCCCTATTGAGGCCCATACACTTTGGCAATTTGTAAAAGCTAGCATGGAATTCCACAAATCGTGTGTGGTCTAGCAAACCGGTTGTTGAATTTCAAAGGTGCTCCAGCAGTGGACAGCAGGAGAATTGGGAAACTACTTGAGTTCAATAAGAGAACGCTTCGCTTTCTAACAGGAATTCTAATGGGACATTTTCGCTAACCAGATTAGTCTGCCTTACCAAGATTATTGCAGAAGAAACTGCCATTATGTGGAGAAAACCGAAACGATGCAATACCTTTTATGTCAGTGCCCTGCACTTCAGGACAGAGGTCAAGGATTTTTGATTGATACAAAACGTTTGAAGATCTGGAAATGGTGGTCAGTTTCATCTAAAAACATTTAGTCACAATAACCGCTAGGTGGTTAACATCATACATGTACTGTGAGTTAGCTTTTGTGCATGAGTGTCAGAGCTACCGATTAGATGTTTACAGTGAACGACAGATTTTTCGAGAAGCTTTTCATGGCAATTTTATTTCCTTTCAAAGGAAGAAATAATTTCTCATATTTTGTTACGTAAGCCCTCATACTAACTACTAGATTACGGCAACTTTAAGAAAAAGGTGTTGACTGTTGTAAAAAAAGCTATTTTGTAAGCGGTTGAGAGAATCCTTAAATAGGCTCTTAGTACTTGGCATATTGGATTTTCACGTAATGATCATATACATCTTTGCAACACCAAATACTGAGGATGTCCTGTTCTGTTCTGTCCCAAGCTGCGCCTTTCCGCGCTTCTGCCTTTTCATCCACACACACTGACACATGTCGCCTATGCCTCATCCTTCACCCAAGCTGCGTCTCCAGCCTTTTTTTCCTTTCTAAGTGCCCCTTGCCACCCTTTTGTCACCCTCCAGCGTCCTCCACTGTGCTCCCCACTGTGCGCCGCCCCTCTTTGTTCCGTCCGCTATACGTTGATACATTGATACCGATGTTTATGTGTATATACATACATACTTAATTGGTTATTGAAGTTCAGTCACACTAGTCGAACTAGTTTCTCACAGCACTCTTGCTGTAGGTATTACTTTTATACATGAGTGGCGGACTTACAGTTTAAAGTCGACTTCAAACGTCACTTTCTTTTGATAAACTTTTCAAGGCAATTTTTTATTTACTCTCAAAGAGATTTTGCCAAAAATTTGCTGTGAGGAAGTAGTCGAAGAATTACTTTACTTCACATTTCGTTTTATTGTAGACGTCTTCTCTGGGGTTTGAACCGTGGGCTCATGTCTAATAAGCGCATACACTATCTACTAGACTTCGGCAACTTCAGTGCCGACTATAATGAATTAATTTGATGGCATTCCATCTCTACTAAATATCTCGCAGAAATTCAATAAAAATTTTTAGAAATTTCTCTTTATTTTCTTTGTTCTTCTTCTTCAAATGCATTCTTGCTTGTTTAATGCATTAAAATTTATTTTTATTCGAATTTTTATTACCTTACCTCCATGGTCTATAAAATTTTGTAAGAAATTCGAATTGTTAGAATATCCACACCATATAACCATATACCAGAGGCCAAAAGGCAAGGATATATTTATTTATGATTATTATATACACACATAAATCGTATAAGTATGTATGTATGCAAAAGCATAAGAGTTATTGTGTACATGTTTGTGTGGCACTATGTTAGCCAACTTATTTTATTACAGTACCATGTTGTACTATTTTACAACCACTGTCGTAATTACAAACATATTTCGTATAAATTTTAAAAGAAGAATTTATTTTACACGTAAAGAAATATTTATTTGTGCATGTGTACTCTACACTATGTAAACAATTTAGAAAATTTTGAAAATATAGGCTGTTTTAGTAAGCATTTTGAAGATTTATTGAAGGCATTATGTGCGGTATGCAACACTGTTCAAATGTCCTTAACAACTTCCCTGGGCGAAAAGCATCCGATGCATTAAAATTATCAAAGACAATGGCTATATAAGCCTTCGTAGACTAGTATGTAGTGAATTGGCTTATAAGACATGATATCTCGGTTCAAGCTCCAGGTCAGATGTCTTTAACAAAACGAAACATGGATAAATATAGCTTCGGCCATTTCCTTTCATCAGATTTGTGGCAAAACATCTGAAAGTAATTAAAAATTGTCATGAAAAATTTTTACAGAAATCTGTTGTTCGGAATAGACCTTAAACTGCAGACCCTGACAGTCATTATGTATGTAATTAGTATGATGAAGCTAGAACGTAATCTTGACTAAACCTCAGATCAGACAGACATCTTGAACAAAACGAAGTAATAAAAATATTCCTTCGGCGACTGCCTCTCAGGAAATTTCTAGTAAAAACCCTGAGAGTAAATAAAAATTGCCATGAAAATGTTTAAAGGCGGTCTTTAAGCCGTCGCTTATGCATAAAAAACATAAATGGTGTGAGAAACTAGGTTTGTAAATCTGACTAAAGGGATATAATGACCAATTTTTTTATGTATGTATGTATGTATGTATGTATATCTGGCATGGATTATTTTGGCTTTGACGACCGCTGTGGTTTGTGATTTATTCGCTTACAACTGCCATTTAAGAAAACTACCCAAATCGCTAGTGCAAAATGTTTAATATGGCATGAGCTGTGTGGCAATTGCTGTAACATTAGAGTCCAGTTTCTTCCAATTCAGATCAACAGAAGTTGGCAACCATCGTCCAATATAGGTCGCCACTGATAGCTATAGCCTGGCCAACAACATTCTTAAAAAAATGTTTGAAAGAAACTCCAAACCCTCAATACCCTTTTTCGGCACGTGATTCTCATTGGAGAAGTTGGAGAAGTTGGCAGCCATCGTCCAATATAGCTCGCCATTGATAGCTATAGCCTGGCCAACGACATTTAAAAAAAAAAGTTTGATAAGAAGACATCACCATTCCAAACCCGCAATNTTTTCCTGCACGTGATTCTCCTTGGCCAAATTCGACAATTTTCTTTATTCATGTACCGAAAATGGTATCAAATTTTTTGATGAGAACCTTTTTAAATATTTATTTGATCGATGTTGCCATATGCCCATATATAATTAAATCGCATTGCATTGGAATCTCTTGTCTTTAGGGTGACTTCTTAGCTTGACTTCTGACCAATTACATAAATTCATGCGTGTATTCATATTAATTTCATTTTAATTTAAAACAGCATTCAATGTTGCAAAGTGTATAGAATGTTTAACCATTATTCTCTTATTATTGTATTTAAAATTGTGGTTTTATTAAAATTTACATTCACATGCTGAACACAATATAATATTGTAACACAGGAGATTATTTACAAAATGTCTCTTGTTCCTGTGCTTCATCAATACTGTCTCAATCACACCAATCCGAAAGACAATTTATTACAAACCAAAAATGCAACAAATATAAAGGAAGAGGAAAGAAGATTATATACAAACAATTTATTTATTTATTATAAAATAAATTATATAACACAAGATAATATTTAATACGTATGTACATATGTACATAGGAGTGACATGTATTCATAAAAGTTTATGTAAACATTACAGGCATAATGCACTTTTCAATTTCATAAATTGAAATAAATTCGTATTAATAATGATTTTTTTCTTATTACGGGCTTATGTATCTCTCAATACAGCTTAGCTTCTCACACTTATGTTGTGTGTGTTAATTTTTATACATGAGTGGTGGGACCTACAGTTTAAAGTCGACTCCGAACAACAGATTTTTGTGAAACTTTTCATGAAAATTTTATTTACTCTCAGAGTTTTCGCCAGAAATCTGCTGACAGAAAGTCGCCTAAGAAACTCAAATATCCGCTTTAAATTGCCAACTTGCTGGAGCATTCTCTTCCATTTGAATGACAAGGCTGAGCTAGCACAATCGTTTGTGTATTAATACGCTAAGCAACGTCCATATCATTGAGTAGCTCATACAGCTCATTGTTGGATCGTTAGCTTGCACTGGACCTACTGATCCTACGTAGAACTTTTCTCTCGAATACTCTCAAGTGCTTCAATAGTTTAGTTATTTAACGTCGTCATAGTCTCTTGCAAATTAATTTAACTGCATAAGTCCTCATGTTTATTCCTATGTAAACATTGTAATTGAAAATTAATTCCTACAGAATATCATTGCAAATTTTTACTAATTTTACAAATTGAAAACTATTTTGTTTTTAAATCTTAAAACAAATTAAAAATGAAAATGAAATTTTGCTTTTTCAGCAGAATATTTGAAATTCAATTTATTTTGAATTCTCACATGCAGAGTAGGGAAGCTTAAAATAATTAAAATTTTAATTGGAAAACTTTAAATTTATTTTAATTGAAAATTTATTTGTGTAGTGATTAGCAACGCCAGTAAAACAATACAAGGCATGGACAATAGTTCTTTCTGTTAAATGAAGAGTAATGAAGTCACCGTATTCTAGTAGGAAGTGTGTTGGCTTATTAACAGGGGAGGTATCTCCAACCAAAACGAATTTTGAACAAATATTTCTTCGGCGACTGCTTCTTAAAAAAATCCGTCATTCGGAGTTGGCTTCAAGGCTGCAGGTCCGCACTCTAAATTAATACCACACATATAATTGGGCCTGGTGAGAAGGCTAGGTTGTAATCTTGACTAAGGGGTTCTATGACCAATTAATGGGTATGCTATACAGTACGCCATAACCCATAGCGGTTAACAATTTTATTTATTTATTGTCATTTACATTATTTACATTTTCATTTACATTCATTTACATTTCATTTACATTTCATTTGCATCATTATCATTCTTACATTTCATTTTACATTCATTTACATTTCATTTACATTTCATTTACATTTTCATTTACTTTCATTTAACTTTCATTTACATTCCATTTACATTTCATTTACATTTCATTTACATTTCATTTACATTTCATTTACATTTCATTTACATATCATTAACATATCATTTACATATCATTTACATTTCATTTACATTTCATTTACATTTTAATAAAAATGTAATGAAATGTTAAATGAATGTAACTGATATGTAATGACTAGTTTAATGATATGAAATGAATGTAATGAAAAATGTAATGATGTAATGAATTGTAGATGAATGTAAATGAAATTAAATGAAATGTAAATGAATGTAAATGAAATGTAATATGAAATTAAAATGAAATGTAAATGAATGGTAAATGAAATGTAAATGAAAGTAAATGAATGTTAAATGAATGTAATGAATGTAAATGAAATGTAAATGAAATAGTAAGATGATGTAAATGGAAGTCAGGAAATGTAAATTGAAATGTAAATGAAAATGTAAAATTTAAATGAATGAAATGTTAAAACTGAATGTAAATGAAATTAATGAGAATTGTAAGATGAATGTAAATTGGAAATGTAATGAAATGTAAATGAAAATGTTTAAACGATATGGTTTTATGGGACTTAATGATATAGTTAGGAGATTGGTATTAGAACAATTAGTCAATTAAAATAGCTTCTACGACAAGAATCTATATTGTGTGTATTAATTTTAGAGTGAGAACTTGAATTGAGGAATAGGCAATGACGGTTTTTTTTAAGAAGAAGTGCGCGAGAAATTTTGTTAAAATTAGTTTGGTTGGAGTAAGTCCTGGTTACATAAGATAAAACAATTACTGTTACGATAGTGACTTGATTATTTTTTTTAAAGAAAGATATGTGTAATTGTATTGTTTATGGGTTAGATAATAATAAAAAATATTTTCATTAGAATAAATCTTAAGTTTTCAAATTAAAGATTTTAGTGTATTTAGCCTTCATGTATCTGATGTGGATTCACAGTCGCGAACCGATTGGAATGTAAGAGTGGTTACTGGTGAAACGAGGTGTTATTATTTTTAATTTGTTTAGACTTTAAAACAAAATAGTTTAAATTGTAAATTAGTAAAAATTGAAATGATTTATGTAGGAATTTAATTTTAAATTAAATGTTTAATGGAATAAAAATGAGGATTATGCCAGTTAATTTTGAAGAGATATGATGAAGTTAATAACATAAACTATGGAAATTGGAGCGTATTCGGAGAAGTTATAAGTAGATAGTAGGTAAGTGAACCGATAGATAAAAATGAGTGTATGAGATAATAAATAGATCATGGAATGTCTGCTAGAGTATTAATAACAAACGATTGTGATAGCTCAGACTTGTATTAAATGGAGAGAACTGATAAGAGTTGAGAAAACTTAAAGGGGTCTTTGGGTTCCTTAGGAATTTCCTGTACAGAGATTTATGGAGAAAACTATTAGAGTAATAAATTTTAATTGAAAAGTTTCAAAAATATGTTGTTGAAGTCGATTTAAACTGTAGGAAACAATTGCATGTCTAAATTAAAACAAAACCATAAGTGTGGAGAAGATAAGACTGTAATTGAGAGTTCAATAACGGCAAGTATAGAAAAAAATCAATTTATTAATAAGAATTTATTTAATTTATGGAAGTTGAAAAGTGCATTATGGACTGTAAGGTTTTAAATAAACTTTTATGATAATGTATCAATATGATAAATACTGTCATAAAGTATTAATACTTATATTGTGTTTATATAATTTATTTTAATAAATAAATAAATTGTTGTATATAATTTTCTAATTTCTTTATATTTCGTGGCATTTTTGGTTTGTAATAAATTGTCTTCAAAAATTTTAATTGAAAAAAAAAAAATGACAAAGGAAAAAATTTGTAATAAAAATAAATCTCTGTGTTAAAAATATTAATATTGTGTTCGACAAAATGTGACATGTAAAAATTTTAAAATAAAATTTATAATAATAATAAAAGGAATAATGGTTAAAACATTACTAAATCAATTGCCAATTGATGGGGTGTTTTAATTAAATGATTAATAAATGAACAATTCAAATAGGGCTGTAATTTCTTTTTATGTATCTAAGAGGTTTTTGCTGTCTGAGAAACCGTCTCTAGAAGAAATGATCTCCAATTACATGCCTATCAAACGCATTTGCATTAATATAATTTTGGCGGATTTCTTATAATGTGGTCCATGAACAAACTTAATGATATAAATATCAGGTAAAGTTCATAAAATTTAGAAGATAAATATCTATAAAAATTAGGTAAGGTTCCATATATCATCCAAATTATTTTGTTATCACTATTTTTAGGCAAATAATGTAATATACGATAGATATAATAATAGTACGATTATAGGAACCAGGGTGAGAATTTATTAGTAGGAATAGGGTATATAGCTGTTGTTCCAATAAAATCCATTGTAATAAAGGGTGAAAATGTCTTCCTTTCCAAAAATTTTTTTTTCTTAGTATAAATAGTTTCGTTTGGTTCTCTGGTGTTTGAGTTGGATATATTAAGATGTGTGAGGATCAGGCTCACGGGCATGTATAGTAAAATATTTGCCGTTGGCGCGCTCTCAAATGGTCCTTACGTGTCAATACTGTTCGTAAACACTTTCTCCTCAGATAGAATGTCATTTACATTTTCCAGTGTTAATAAAAAAATTCAACAATGGTTTACAATATGTGAGGACGGATTTTGAGTATTAGACCCATTCTAAAATCTAAAAAATTTTCTGGTAAAAAGTAAAAATTGGTGTTGGCCCTGTCGCCCTATAAATAAGACTAATAACGTTTGTAAATAAAAATTTTTACCCGAGAAACAAAGTGCGTTCGAGAAGTTTCTGTTGAAGAGTTTGCATTGGATGGCGACGAAAATACATGACCTTGCTCTTATATTCGCTAGAATGATAGCACTTTGTAACGCGAACTCAAGCTGATAGCGATTGAATTCTTCTAGAATCATATATGTGCACAAGCTAGGTGTCAGATAGTGAGTTATGGATAGTTGGTTTCAACTACTGGTTATCGATCGGTCTTACAGTTGTAAAATGGATAAATAGGTCTTTACTAATACTCACATCAATAGACTGGCTCGTCAAAGAAAATCCATCGAATCAAAAAACCACCATCGTCAACTTCTGAGAAAAGAAAAATTATATTTAGATTAGCCATCAAATAATATTGTAGATAACTACCATGACCCAACATAGTGATAAAGATAACATAAATACTTCAACTTCTGAAAAAAAAAAACAAAAATATTGCCATTTACGTGTAGTCTAATGTCTTGCATTTTAAAGAATTTGTATTCACTTTGTCTAATGTAAATATAAATTACCTAAGCAATAGCATGATTTCTAACCATCAAACCATTTTTACTAATGATGTATTTGTATAATAGATAGAAAGTAGGGACGACTTAATGTTAAAATGATTAACGCCTCTCGTATTAAAAACCAAAATTTTAAATATTTGAGAGAAATTTTAATTGTAACTTTGGGCATTAAATTCCTCTTAAGTGCTTAGGTCTGGCATATTCTGGTAAAAATTTTAATCCTTACCCTGTGTAAAATAGGCCAGTCGCCACCAGTAAGAGTGGAAAAAATGCTTCTTCTAGTATAATATTGCCTATAGTTTATGTTTAAAAGTGACATGCGGTACTTCACACTTACATAGTATGAGCATAAATATGTATTGCTTAGCTCTATATATGAGTCGTGAAAAACAAAATAATTACTGTTAGAAGTTTGAGTTGCTAGAAATGAAATTTTAAAAATGAAAAGACCTTAAAAAGTGTTTTTGGTCTTATAACAGTGGCTAATTAAGTACACGTAAATGGCGTGGTTACCCCAGGCTCCTGAGTTTCGATACGTGTTAATAATTACGAGAACAAAACGTTTTTCTCTTGTTAGCCAATAGACGGGTCAGATCTGTATATAATTATACCACCAGAAATTGTCCAATTTCATAAATTACTTTTCCTCGTGAAGATGTGTCATATGCCCCTTAGAACAATGTCTGGTGAAATAGTGAAGGCAATAAGGAATTGTATGCAGAGTTGCAAATTGTGCAGCACCACCCCAGATGGCCCTAAACTTTTAGTGTACTAATCTCAACACTTGTTTTAGTTATAGATATAAAAACGTCATTCTACAAATTGGTTGACCTCTCGCATGACACACGAGATAATAATTGAAATGTACTTTTTAATGCTAAAAATATCATAACCAATACTTAAGTCTATAGGAGAGAAACATTTAATATGCCCTTTTTTTGAAAGATATTGTGAATAAATCATTTATTGATATTGTTCCGTGTGATAATTTCGACCAGTGACGAGATATGTTAAAAGGAAAGTCCGGTTTACGCGAAATTCCAGTGTTTCGTGCTCTTGGGTACGCATCATTGTCCCTTCAAATAAAATCTTCAAAAAAATAAATGTTACTAATAAAGTACCTAATATTCAATATAACGAAACTGGTTTAATAATTTCTAAATTATGTACCTAAAAATATGATTTTTCTTAGTTAACTATTGTTTATTATTATGACCTGTAATGTTGTATGAAATAAGACAATGTTAGTAGATAACCAAAATATGACAAAAAAAAAATATAATTAAAGGAATATTTTTGACTTTTCGGCATATTTACTGTGGGTAGTAAACCAAAATGCCTTATTTCGTTCTTCTTTTAAAATAAACATTATTCTTATTTATACAGAAATATAGTTTGTAAAAATTACGAATTTGATGGATTTCATTAAAAAAAAATAGTTTATACTCTAAACTAGGATGTTAAAACTAGATTAATATATCAATTCTAATTAAAATGCTTGGCTTTAACAAAATATAGATATAGGAGACTTCATATCTGTTACAACCCTTATATACTTATAACTTCCATATAGAAGATTTATTGTCTGATTTGCCTAAATTTAGTATAAAACAAAAAACATAGCACTTAAATAACAATTTGAGAATAGTAATTAATGAAATATTTTGTAGCTGTATTTATTTAAATCTATAATTCACATAGTAATAATATAATTGGATCACTCTGCACACCTTGCCTTTGGACCTCTGCTTGTGTAATAAATTCGGAAACGCATAAAATGTAATTAATGGTGTGGTACTTCATAACTATCTATTCACTAAAGAAATTATATCCGAACAATATTATCATTAAAATAGATAAATATAGTTTAATATTTATAAGCACAATTCAATAGAGAGACAAATATAACTTCTTTCCAGGTAAAAGATCTCAAAATATGGATATTCCGTGAGTCTTGCCTATAATTACAACTTAATAATACAAACTTATACATGCATATCCACTAAAAAAAAATGAATTAACTGAACAAGTTGACTTCGTCGAAAAAAAGGCAAGGTGATGCATCCTGTTGAAGAAAAAGATATAAAAAAGAAAACCAATATAAATTAACTTGAACTTTCGTAAATAAGCAATATTTTTAAACTTGTTGAAATTTCTTGTCGTTCGGAGATGTGTGTTGCTTTGTGTTCTTTTTTCTATGTTATGAGCTAATTGGACAGAATGCTCGAAAACTCGCGTGGTTAATTCTCCTTGTTCATAATATCTGTTATGTACATAATCTCACGTCTAATCAAACAATTCTTC